>VWPU01007460.1:0-84271 GCA_013398955.1 Callaeas wilsoni
GCGGGACTGGGGGTGGAGGGGTGGAAGTCATTGCAGCTCTTAATGATGAAGTCGACAAAGCAGACGGAAGAGGTGGTGGTGGTGGAGGAGGAGGAGTGGGGCTCACAAACACTGGTGTTCTGCCTGTTGCTGGTGACTGAGGACGATTTTCTACCAAGCCAGGAGTAGAACTGCAACATCCAATAACAGAACAAAGTTATTAGCGCTAGAGAGTGGAAAAATATAGTAATAGATTCACTTCTGCAACTTAAGAACATTGAAACCTGGGCATTAAAGAGTATTACGTACTATGATGATTCCAGGGTGTTTGATCACACCTCATAAACAAGGAAGTCTGATTTTCAGTATGGAGCATGCATCAGGTTTCCAACAGACCTGTGCTCAAATTCAGCTATTAACCAAATTTATGTTCTTATACAATGTACTTGCATCTTTAGCAAAGGTTTCCTACACTAGTATAATTCTTCCCTACTGTCCCTAAATAAATCCAAATTATTTTTCTGAAGTAAGGGAACTAGCAGTTGATTAACTGCTTTGATTCACAGAACTTTAAAACCAAAACAAAACAATGCAAACAATGAGGACAAGTTATTTGAAATATAAATTTAAGGTGCAAAGACAAATTGAGTGAGACTAATATCAAAGGTCATCAATACTACATACAGAGAGGTATAGTTATATGTTAAATACTCATTATAGGGCAATGAATAGGTGAACTGAAGAAAATAATAGAGAACAGTAAACTTATCTTCCTGAAAGACCACTGGAGGATTTCTTTAAACTGTTGTGCTAAATTAATCTAAAGAGTTATGCATTTTTGTGTATGATCTCCTAAGCAGTAAAAATCATTCTTTCAGGAGACTAACATCTTGCTGATGTAACAACCCCATCTGAATTAACTGTCCTCTATTCTAAGGTAGGTACCTGACCATAAAAACTTTTGGTATAAAAAAACAGGGGAGTGACAAAGAAATGTTCACCTCTAGAAAATATTCTATGTATGTATCCATTTCTGGAAAGGTACAAAGAAATAGAAAATAAAAACACTTTGGGAGAGGGAAGTACTTGCAATTTAGTAAATGCAATGAATACATGGTTTTGACAGATGACTGTCTTACTGCGATATATTCCTCCTTTCACGTAGGCTGAAACACAGCTCAGTTGTACAAATTTCCGAAACTCCAAAGCTACATCCTGAAACGCCAACATATTTCACAGAAACATTTTCTACAGTTATTTGTCTTGCGATTTAACTCAGAAGGCAACACGGTCGCAGTGTTAATGGCAAGCTGAGGCCTGTCTCCACCAGAGCACCCTATGGGATTTAGATGCCAGCCTTCCCATCCAGCTCCTGGCGGCCCTGCTCCTGCAGGCACGCTGGGGCTGGGGGCTGCCACATCCCCTGGGATGTCTGTACTGCCTGGGCAGCACGGAAATAACGCTAACAACTATTCGTGGAGTGGTGGAAAACTAAACAAACCAAACCAGCCCCAACAGATCTGCGCGTGGCTTTTCTGGCTCGTACCTAACGCCGGGAGGCACAGGCTTCACTTCCGCGGCTCCGTGCATCGGAGGCGGCGGCGGCGGCTCGTGGGGCCTGACCAGCACGCGCTCCTCCGCCCTGTTCAGCAGCTCAGACATCTGGCTGTAGGGCAACGCAGAAAGGGAATACGATCCATCGATGTGGTCCACGTATGCTTGAGATCTGTGGAAAAACAGGGAGAAATGATCCAACTTCACCTTAGTAGGAGAAAGTATTAGTGCCCTCAGCTACCGTTCTATACTTCAGTCTGACTTCTGAATACAAGTATCTCCTCTCCATTAGTGTTACATATTCTACAGTGTGGCTTTTCCATAATTTATCCTGCTTTCCCTGTTATTACTTCTAGCAGCTCAAGGCTTCGATTTTGACAGGTATATCAGATAGTTTCTACTGTATGTGTGTGACCATAGTGTTTAATAATCACATTATTTTGTGTTAAGTAAACACAGCAATACATTCGGAACTACTCTTCTTTTATAACATTCATGAAATATCCATTGATATTAGAATGGTAGAATTTACAACTGAATAATTTAGCTGCACTTCTGTCAGAGGATCTTTATTCCAATATATACAGAGAACTTGCTACTTTGATAGACATAGGACTCAATAAATATATATTATTGAGTAGTAGAAGTAAATAAGGATGATTCAACTTACTTGTTAATGACAACTTTAGACACACCTCAAGGACCTGATCAGTTAGTAAATTTTAATTAACCTTTCAATTACAGACTTTTATTTTAAAAAGTCTCTATTAAATTCAGAGCAAAAGTGTTCATAGAACGCTTTCCAACAAGTAAAGCAACACTCTACATTTCCACATACTGCCACCACTGCAGTATCTAAGCCTATTAAATTCTTCAGGGGTGAAAATCTTCCTCATTTATTCCAAAGCATGGTGCTGTTCTGTATCTGAACAACATGCTCTGCACGTGCAGTGCTCCCAAGCACTTAAACATTATTAATAATTGCATTACTAGTACTGAGATAGTCAAGGTTTAGGCCAGGGTCCTGGATATAAAAGGATACCTGCAACAAGCACGTCTAAAGTGGAACCCAACGTACAACACAACAAAAGGACGGCAGGAAAGCAGATGTTTCTGCCAATGACTTGACACAGCAGTTTACAGAGATACTATAAAGCCATTCCTAGAAAAATGCTAATCACCATAACTTGAGTTGTACCCCACTGAGTGAAACACTCTGAGAGCATCTTCACATTCTGAATTGAACTAAGTTTTCTACAAGCAAGTTTTTCTATTTTTCAGGCAGCAAACACTCTCTCCTAGAGTTGTCATAATTACTCACCATCACTACTGAGCTTGTTCGAAGGCCTTACAAAGCTAAACAAAATACTATCTTATGGTGTGCTTTTGACCATAGAAAGATAGGGGAGAAATTAACCAGTTTTTGGAAGAACAATGAATACTTTTTAATTAAAAAAACCCCCAGCAAAACAAAACTCCTAAACCAAAAATATATCCCCAAATGTCCCAACATTACTGGTCAGCCCTTTTTGCTATCAGCCGTTTCGTGGCTGGTAAAACAGACTTGATTGTGCACCAAGAACAGAAGCATGAGCCCAGCAGGTGTTTACCATGTGAAATGCTACTTTTAGCCACCAGCAAATACATGCTGTGAAATGAGAACTTAACAGTTTGGATTTTGTAATAGGCTGTAACCAGAAATGTCAATCAAATAATGGATTTGTTCAAGAGTAAAGAGAAGCTCAGCATTCTCATTTGAGTTCCAAGTGGACGTTTGTTCACATCACACACACCATAGAGTCTTGGCAGTGTCTGCTTAAGAAAAATCAAGAGGCTGGAGTAATAGGGATTTTGTAGGTCAGGACTGGAATGTAGTGACACACCTGGGTGCAAGCTTGCAGCAGTGACAATACACCTTCATCAAGCTGCAGAGGACAACAACATCCTCAAGGATACAATGAGGATACACGCTACCCTTAAAAATAACAACATAGTAACTACTCCTTCAAGGACACACTAGATATTTTAAAACTGAGTTTTGATTAAGCTAAATCAATGATTTCCAGTGCATTTCAAGGGGAGCAGTAGCATCTCATCATTGACCATTTCTCACACGGGTTTCACTACGCGGTATGAATACACTTCATAAAGGATAGAAAAAACAAAAAGGAACCTTGATTCAAAATGTGAAGCTGGGCCATTAGCAACTTCAATGTGCTTATGTAAGAGGTTAGCATCATCTTCTGCGAGCTCTGGACCTTGGGCTAACTTCTGCCACTCTCTCCGTCTGTCATGAGGTGCCCTTGGCACTTTTTCTGGTTCATGAGGGCGATCTAGATTTTTCTGCTGTAGGAGAGTTGTGCAAACAAAACTGACAACTGAGACAATGTTTTTTAATTACTTGCATATAAACATCAGCCACAAAATTATGAAAAACAATCCCATTTCAAATGCAAGAAAAATTTACTTTTAGGCTAAACATAATATGTAGACCAGAAAGACTTGTAAGAGCCAGAAACGTCAGTCTAGTGGATAAGTAGCTGAATAATACAGAGTAAAATACCTGTTTAAGGAGCTTTTTATTCTAAGTCTGAAATCAAATTATGAATCTGACACTCATATTTACTCTCTCTACTATGTATGAAACATACAGAATAATGGCCAAACAAAAAAGTAGCATTACCTTTTGCAAAAGCGCTTGTTTAATTTTAACATAAGCAAAGTGTTTTATTCCTACTAATTTCTTTCTAGTTTAAAAATTTCTATTAGAATGTCATTCAAGGTTTTTCACTTGCAAAATTGTCAAAATTTTGTCTTACAAATAAGTGTTCAAGTGAAATTCTTTATTCCTGCTGTATTCCTCCTTTCTGAGTCATTGCTAGAATACCAGAAAATAGAAAAGTTTTGGCAAATCTGATGTTGGTTACGTTAAGACAGCATGAAAGCTTTCGGTCCTTCTATATTATTTTACTACTACTATTATTATTATTTGATTGTTAAAGTTGATGGAATTGAATGAATACAAGTAGCTTTAGTTGAATAAAGATGACTGTCAAGTTTGGATTGCTATTAAAGTACCATATCTGCAAGCAAACCCTTTCTAGGAAAAAACAAAGAGAAGCTATATAAAGTTACCATATGTACCTTCTGCTTCCTCTTTTCTTTTCTTTTGTCCTCGGTGTCCTGCAACATTTTTTCCTTCCACAGGTCAAAGAAATATGACGGATTGGTATAGAACTTCAAACCCTCTTTTCCATCATCCCTGAAATACAGTGACACAAACAGGGCATACTATTTAACAAGACATGAATCCAAACACTAAGACAAAGCAAAGGCATATTAAGGAATATATAGTATCTCAGACCCTGAAATGTTTTACTGAGGAATACAAAAGAGATGATCATTGACCTCCTGCACCATCACTTTTTACTATCTTTCCTGGCATTCAAGGTCCTAATTTTAGAAAGATAACTTTAACACAAGCTCCAGACAAAAAAAAAGAGTGTCATAAATCAGAGAACTCCCACTCCAATAACTCAAATCTTGGTGTTAAAATATTGAGCAAATTTGTGTGGCTGCTCATGTTCAGCTACTGATTTAAACTGACTCTGGGACAGCAAACAACATTCATTTCCATTGAAAATCCTTTTTTCTACACACTTAACTGTTTAATTTCTTCACATCCAAGTACATTACATTGTTTAATAAATACAGATAATAAAAATTACTTTTTCCTACCATGTTACACTGAGTTAATATTTGAGTAAAATGGAGTAAAGTTTTAATGCTTATCATTATGTCTTCTGCTGCTTTTATTCCTCCAGCAGCTTCATAGTTTTCTAGTCCGGCTCCTTAAATATTCAAGTGCTACTCATTGTAAGGTGCCTGGATATACCCTCTCTGCTACACAAAATAAGCTAGAAATTGTTTTTGATTAATTTTATTTTACTAACCTGTAAGGGGTGAGAATGTTAAGTGGAGGAGGCTGTTCACAAATGTCGTAAGTTTCTTGCAAAGGAATTGGCAGAGTTTTGCGGTCAAACAGCTGTTGGTCTTGAATCGTGGAACTCCGGAAAGCTTTTCTCATTGTAATGTCCTGCAGTGACACTGAAAGGGGATATTGCCATATAAAAAACCCCCACCAAATAAATTTTATTTGGATTAACCTGGAATTGCCTGACGTCAGTTAAAATATAAAGCACTATTGTTTGCATCTTGGGCATTTTACAGCAAATACAGATTCATCTAGCACTGTCGCCACGGCAAGATATTGTCAGACTACGTGAAAAACATGTCTGTAATGTTCTAGCACATTATCCTCTATTTAGCTTCATGGGAAATTTTTCTCACCTAAATAGATATCAGAACTCTCTCCTAAGTAGTTCGACAAATTGCATACTGTAGCTGTAAAGTATCATTCGGTAGCTCAGAAGTACCTAATAACATTTACCAACTCCATTTCACAATCCTTTTGCTACTAAAAACTGCTCTCTATCTTGAGGTATAGATTTTACCTTTATGGCATCAGCAAGCCAAACTTTGCATTCCTTGCATGTAGGCAGCAGTTCCACTGAAGGCCCACTGAGATGCCAAACCAGCAAATCACTTAAGCTTATGCTACTGACATCAATGGGCTTTAATGGGAGGTGATTCTATGTTCCAACACATGAAAATACTCAAATGCTTTTTAATCTTTTTAATCAACATGAGCCTCTTCTGTCTAATTCAGAGCCACCTTGACTTTTAAGCACAGTACTTAGGAATAATCAATTACCTTTATGTAAGATCCAAAGGAAAACAATACTACACGAACAAAACATTAAACAGTGATTTCAACTATTTTTACCCACTCCTGGTAAAGCCTACATAACTTTCTCGATTTCAAAAGAGTTTTTTCTATTTCATTAAAATTTAGATAAATATTAATGGAAAAGTGACCACAACTGATAAGCTTTGAACTTTTAATTCTGGAAACAGTATACCTATTTAGTCTCATATTTCTCTCCCTCCCTGGTCTTCAGTTACTGCACCTGTGAAGCCCAGGTGTGCCTCAAAGCTGCCTTTGCAACCAGCATTAGACTTCCACTAGATGAAGCAGCAGATCTTTTCATTAGTTTGGGCTCTTTTTTTTTAGATCACAAACAATACTGAAAACAGTTTTCCGACATAGTAGCAAAGAGAGTATTCTCAGCACATGCACTTTATCTGTAAATTATTATGTTTATTTTATAGAAACAGGCTGATAGTAATACCCCTTTATGCAAGATGAGTGGACAACTCTACCCCTGCTCTATTATCACTAGGGCCTTTGGCAACAATTTAGAGAAAAACCTGTATTGGCTGAAAACTGTGTTTTCACTCGGGTTCCTGTAACACATGCAAGTGTACACATACACCAAGCTGGATTTCTACTGCGTGATCACAAAGGGGCGGAAGGCGGGATTTTTTCCAGAAGGCTTGCAGTTCCTGCAGTGTTCTGTCTTCTTACCTAAGCGTATTGGCAACATCCTTTGTGAGGCTAAAGATGGGATTTATTTGATTTTTAGCTTGGCTTTTGAAGTTTATTACACTTGGCAAGGTTGTGTATTCCTGGAGAAGTTTCCTCCTTTTTACCCTTAGGTTCTAATTCATCACAGTGTCTTTCATTCTTTTTAATACCTTTAATTAGCTGCTCAGAAGCCTTTTTAAGTGTGTGAAAGAAGAATTATAATGTCTGAATGTCAGCTAGGAGTCTCAATTTCTGTAGGTATTTTTGCAGTCATAAGTAACCCTATATATTTTGTACCTGTCATGAAATACAGGTTGTTATTAGCTGGCAAAAGTTCAGTTAGAATAACTGAGGTTTACCTCATCTAAAAACTTAAATCTTAGATCTTTTTATACTTCAGCTGCTTTCCTTTGTGTTGTTGGTTATACAAACAACTCCGAATGTACTTGTTCAGAGTTGCTTGGCAATCCTCCAAGATTTGTCTGTCATTTATTGGAGACATTTCCAACAAAAGTAAAACTTAATATACTTCTCTTTGAACCAGTGTACATT
This sequence comes from Callaeas wilsoni, assembly GCA_013398955.1. Classification (NCBI taxonomy): domain Eukaryota; kingdom Metazoa; phylum Chordata; class Aves; order Passeriformes; family Callaeidae; genus Callaeas; species Callaeas wilsoni. Next base: position 7,574 of record VWPU01007460.1, read on the forward strand.
CTAAAGACAATGAACTAAATCAATTTATTCTAATAAATAAATACAGTACTTTAGTTTAATATTAAAATTCTCACAGAGTATGTGACACGATAGTATTGTCACTGTTCTGTAAATTCTTTACTAGCATTCCATCTCTTCAATGAGCAAACACAGCCCGTCTAATTCATAATTTCCCTTTTCTTGCTTAAAACTCTACTTTTTGTACATATGTACAGGGAGATAACACACCAGAGGATAATCTATCAATCAATCAATTCCCAACAATAAGCGTAATTATTTTCTCTCTAAACCCGAGATACACAGCAGAGGTCTTCACGGAAAACATACACTGTGGAATTTTAAGCAGCATTTCCTATGCTGATACCCAGTAACAGGCATTCCCTGAAAAGCACACCATTATTCCAAACAACAGACTACATTAGGACAGCATTACTCAGGAAACGAAAGGATGTGGCACGCAGAACACGGCGAATCATGACACGGCCAGAGGGATCAGGTAAATCCCACGTCGCACACCCAGCGTAATCCTGGGCTCTGCACAGTTTGGCTTACAAAGCCACTTGTTCAGCTTGCCAGCTGGCAAAGACACAAAAGCCCTGCGTGGTTTACAGCCTCAGCGGGGGGAACACGTGAAAACCTGGCCGGTCCCACAGCCACTCGGCTTTGGCTGATGGACAAACTGGCACTGCAAGGGGACAAGTCAGACAAATTGGATGTATGAATTCAGGTGTGAGAAGAGACCAGCGGCTGAAGGAGGAGTTGGAAAAGCTGCAGGCTTGATGCTGGTAAATTTATGCTTCTAACTAGCACCAGAACTTTTTGTATAGCCCAAGATCCTAAATTTGATATGGATATATTTTTCTGAAAGTCTACCTACTACACCACTTGTGTGCACTGCAATTAAGAAAAAATGGGGTCTTAAATAATTTCCTTAAATGTTGAGATATTCACAATTTATTTTGAAGATTCATTCAACAATCTAAACAAATGCCTGTTTGTCTTTATTGTGTCTGCTGTTTGGATTGTATGAAAAGACGTATTGTATCAGCCAATCTAACCCCCTGCACACAACAATATTTTCTACATAAGCAAAAATTGTCTGTCAGAAAGCTAAACTGCCAACCTTTTGTACACTTGGTTTTGAAAAAGAGATGCTAGTCCATTTTTACTTGTAATCAACAACAAACTGGGGGAAAAAAAGGGTATTTAAATTGCATTCTGATGAGATACAACAATTGTGTTTCTTTAGGGGTGAAGTACAAATTATATAAAAGCATATCTGTAATCTGTATACTAAATAACATTTTATCTCTTGGCAAGCATCTCATTAAACTGCAATCCCTGATTTGTAGTAAAAGTCAGGTATAAAGCACACCACTGCACTGACAGAAAGTAGCGACTTTCAACTTTTCAAATACATTAAATACTACATTTTACTTCATCAGAAGAAAAAAAAAGTTACTAGATTTATCTTTATTCTTTTACACTCACTCAAATACACAATTTATGATTAGGTTCTAGGCCAAAAAATACCATTCTCCTAAAGATGGTAAATAAATGTATCATATATAGTCCTCTTAAAAGCTTGCTCTCTTAATACTTTATGCGGAATTTCATCCTGACAACTTTTAAGACTGTAAACTCTTAAATGTCACAGCTGTGACTCCCTGCAGAACTAAATGACTAGGGGAAATTTCACACAAATCAATGGACTCGGTTGCCCACAATTCCCTTCCTCTGCTCGAAATCTCACCCAGCAATTTGAAAAGTGCAAAGAGGAAAGAACAACACTCTTGAATAAATAACTTACTTGTAAATTGCCCATTAACGGTAATTAATTTGTAGGGAGTGGTGCTGTTGAAAATTCTCTAAAGGTAAAGATTGGTGTGATTCCGTTCCTAAAGACAATGCAATCTTAAAGTCTGATTTCTACCTTATTTATTTTATTTTTTTAATGATTATCCACTTAAACAATGACCAGAATGCACATATAGTAGGTTTCTCTGCCATCAGACTACTCTGACTGTGGGTTTGATAGTTGCTAAGGAGAGAGATTATTTCTGTGAATCAGACATGACTCTCTTTTGGGCTTGTCCCTCACACAAGAAATAGAAATTTTCTGAAATACTGCTTTAAAAAATTCCAAAACAGCTCAAGAACCCTTTGGAATGCATGTATTTTAACTACTGCAGGTAAACAAAAGGAAGATGGAAATGTTAGAGCAATCATTTTAAGAGGACTCAGAAGCTGCTTTAAATGCAGCATGTAGAACCAGGAAGTCCCATTAAGATGTGAATCACCCACAGGCATCAAGCACTGAATCTGCTGGTGAGTCTCAACAAAACCACCACACTGTTTAGCAAATGGTATTTTGTCCACATCCCTCTTTTTATACACAAAACATGCCATATCATGGTCTTACCATGGAACTATTAAGCCTTGGACACACTAATTTAAAACTGATTTACTTACTAAATAACCCACAAATTTAATCAAGGGCCTAAGAAAATTGGAGAAGGAACATGGAGAGCAGTTGGAGCCCAGCCCACCTGCTCAGAATCTTGAGAGGGAGACACACTCAAATCCAACTTTCTTTAAGCAGAGATGTGTAAGGAAAAGTGACCTGCTACATGATTTAACAGTCTTTATTTGCCTTCGAGGGTAAAATTTCTAATGAATGAATTGACAACAGCATTATTCTCCACTTCACGTAGTACATGTGGAGATCACGACCCAATTTTCATGTGCTCCCTGCTCTTAATTTTGATTACATTTATACACTTTGATACTCAAGAAAACCCTCTTCAGAGGTTAAGACAGTGATCTGCCCCTTAAACTGGGATTTACTACCCTTTCCTTCTAAGTCTCACAATGGGCTGAGTATCCAGACTTTAAAGTCGACCAAGTCTCCCATTTTCAGCAGTATACAGACCACAATTATCTGCCGGGGTCTTTAGGTTTCTCCCCACCAAATGCCACCATTTTTTGCCCTTAGCAAAACATCAAATCTCTTTTTGGCGTTAGTCCAGCCAAACTTCTGAACTACTATTGTTTTAATGACAGGGCAATATTTACAGAATGTTTAGAAAAACAACGAGCACATGGATTCAAAGCCAGAAGCCTGCTGAAACACAACTCACAACACTGTTTGATTCCTTTCCTGAATTGTGCCAGGCTGCTCACCCACAACACTTCTGCCATTAGGTTTATTTAAGTTGCTTGTCACAGTTGTAACAGATATGCTATAGAAATCAAGAATCTGATACACTGCCTTTGAGATTAAAATCCTCTCTGGTTTGAGATTTAAATAGAATTAGGTAGCTCACATTGAAAGAACCACTAAATTAATACCAAAACATTGGGATAAACTCTGAATTTATGAATTTCCCTTCTGCCCTGATGTTATTTATTTCTGAGTGATACAAAACTATTTTCCAGTACTTCGTGACACTGTACATCAGAGCTGTACTGTGTATCAGCATTTCAAAAAAGAACCACATAAATGTTAAAATTAATTTCAAAACTGTCAGATTTCTACAGCTATGATATTATTCACTTTTAGCAGTACTTCACACTTAAAAGGCACAATTAAATTCACAAAAATTTGATCAATTAAGAAAAGTATTATTTTACTTACACAATTTGCAGAGTTAGTCATGTTACTTATAAAGTAAATACTGAAATGAAAAATGGTTGCAGAGAAACTATACTCAAGATTTATATTCTGACCTATCAGGACACCTTATACTGCAGGGCTAGTGAAGCTGTTGACCTTAGTTCAGATTTATAGCAAGAATGTTTTTACTCAGTCCTAAAAGGACCCCACATATTATTACTTTTGGGTACATACAGGCTTGTTTCCCATACAATTGAAATAAAGTTGAGTTTACTGATGGAAAGCAGAGTATTTCTTTTTGTCTGCATACAAGTTTGGTATCTTCTGAGGGGAAAAACCCATATGTATATGAAAAGAATAAAGTATTTTTAAAAAATCTATTAAAATATGAAATTAATAATTCTGAGAAATCAAGAATTTGAAAACAGTGTAATAAACCAAACCAAGTTCATAGCAAATCTTCTATGACAGAAAAATCGTGCATGAGGAGTTAGGCTCTTAAAGATACAATCTTAACCTTGGTTTTATTCTTTCACAGAGATACTGTAATAATTCAAAATGAGAAAACACACAGGCTGTTCAAACAAATTCAGAGCTTTTATTTCTCTGACTCTACCAAAAACATCTTGTCAAGTATCTGCATCTCGTTTAGTGAATCTGACTTGGGCTGTTTTTGTTCATGCCACTTAGCTTTAAATGAATCTTAATTTCTTTCTCTTGTGTAATAGCATGGGCCCAAAGGAACCCATTAAATCTTCTATTACTGCCTCTTGGCAAAGAGCAGATGAGACTCATTTCACAAGTATATCCCATTTTACTCATGCTGTTAGCTGAGTGGAAGCACTGAAAGTTGCTTAATTCTTGCACAGAGGGTTAAAAAAGGTAAATTCAAATATTCCCTCCCTCCCCTTCATGCATTAACATCCTTCAGCTATTCTAGTCCACACTAGGACTAAACCTAAACGATTTGTGATTAATTTCTAAAGTCAAGCCAAAAAGGGTATACTGAAGGAAAAAAGTTTCCTGATCCCTAACTTCAAAGGAAACATAATATTGAATGTCTTCTCATCTCCTTTGTCCTCAGCTAGTGACTCATTCCAGGCAGATGCTTGTGAATAAGGAGCACTGGGTACAGTTTAAGGACTGGATATTCTTAGGTTAATCAAAACAGTCATTTAACAGCTCCTGGTACTGAGGACTGCACGTGTTCCTCTGAAGTACTAGTAGTCACTGCTATTCTATGGTGTGAGGCACAAATCCAGGGGATCAGGTTCAAGTCACTGTGAGCCACGCTGGACTTCATTGGGTAAACCTATTCCCAGCCCATTTCCTTAACTGCAGTGTCTGCACCTTTCTTTAGCTATACGGTTTAGCAAACGCTACAGCATGCACAGTTCTGTGAAAATGTGTTGGTATGGTGCATTGGGGACTACACACTACTTAAAACTACTTCTAGCAACTCCCTAACATCAAATAGTTATGGATTTTTGGTCCTGAAACCTAAAGCCAAACTTATCAAAGGCCTTTTACACAGGATAGTACAATTTTCCACCTTGCTATCGTGTAACATCACTGAATGCTTTAACTCAATGGCTTAAAATGGTCTCTCCATTTTATGGAAATGTGAATGATTAACATATTAGATATATCAACATACATCCCCCTCTGATTTAAACCAAAACTAGGCTGTCAAGAGCAAATGCAGACATGCCATTAACACTCCAGAATGTTACAGTTCTTAGAAGATTACAACTGCTGACAATTTATTATGGTACACAGAAAAGATTTTTTATCATTATCCAATCATAGCAAAAATGCCCTGGTTTGGGCAGGGAGAGATTTAATTTTTTCCAAGTATCTGTTATAGTGCTGTGCTTGGAATTTAGGATGAGAATAATGTTGATAACACACTGATGTTTTAGCTGTTGCTGAGGAGTGGTCAAGGACTCTTCGGCTTCTAACTCCACCCTACCAGCGAGCAGGATGGGGGGCACAAGAAGCTGTTCGGAAGAGACACAGCCAGGACAGCAGACCCAAACTGGCCAAAGAGACCTTCCATACCCTATGGTGTCATGCTCAGCACTTAAACCCAGGGGGAAAGGTGTCTGGGGGCTGGGCTGCTGCTCAGGAACCAGCTGGGCATCAGTCAGCAGGTGGTGAGCAATTGCACTGTGTGTCACTTGTTCTGTATATTCTAATATTATTATCAATGTTTTCCCTTCCTTTTCTGTCCTATTAAATTGTCTTTACGCGAATTTTACCTTCTTTTTTTTTTTTTATTTTCCCCAAATATCTCCCTCCGCCCACTGTGGAGCAGGGGTGAGCAAGTGGCTATGTGGTGTTTAACTGTCTGCCAGGTTAAACCACAACAATTGGAAAAAGAGGTGTTTGGGTGTGATTTATGCTCAGTTATCAGGAGATTTGGAAAATCCCATTAATGTAAGAATTCCCCTAGGCAAGTCATGATTTTGTGGAAAATCTGCTACTAGCTGTGAACAGATGTCTTTCAAAACCTGTTCTAAAATTAATGTCACACGAAATACAGAATCAAAACTTCCCTTAGCTTAATTTTGCTACTAGTGAAATTTTGACATCTCTAACCAAAGACAGCCTGAAGACCACGCTCCTGGTTTGACATTTCATTTTTTCTGTATACACAATTGTAATCACACAATGTAATAACACACAGTTATTATATCTAGACATTCAGAACTGAAACAGCTTTCTAGAGTTTAAAATTGGATCCCACAAGCAATCTGAAGTTATTTTTCGTGATGGAATGTTCCTCTACTTTCTAGGTCTTAACCACACAGTTTAGAACACCCTAAATTGTTTGGGGTTACAAGATTTTTCACAGTTCCACCTGCAACCAACAGATATCAAAGAAGGCAAAAGAGCTTCAAGGCATTTATGCATTAGGTGGTCAAACAAAGCCTAGGCATCCTTCAAAATTCCTTATAAATTCTATCTTATAGGCATGAGCTGATGACTTTTGAGAGTACTTGTTTTCTCAGTACTTTAACCAGTATTTACAATACTTAAAGCTATTTAGGAAGAATCCAAGAGGTTATACAGCATCAATAAATGAAGCTATACAACTGTAATGTCATGCAGAAAGCAAGATGGCATAAGTTAAATGCAAAAATCCTACTTAGACAAATGTTTACATTCCATGAGAATTACTAGAAAGGTTTAAAAAAGTGTATACTTATCTCCAAGCATTCACATAATATTACATAATATTTTGCTATTCCTAATACATAACACTACTGAAGTGACAGATACTCCTGTAGCCATTTCTATGCAAATTCGTTAGTAACAGTATCATTCAGTAACCACGAAAAAAAAAAAGCTGCTCAGAAAGCTGCTCAAGGCTATTAAAGAAACCTGTAGCAGAAATAGAAATGGACCTTTCTTATGATGCGTGGCTCTGTATTCTTATAAATACGATTTAAACTATTAAACTACTATTTCCATTTCACCTATCAGTGCTGTCTGAGTGACAAAATAAGAAATCCTCCCTGCAGGAGGCAACTTACATTCCTCTTCCTTTGGATCGAGTTGTGTAACACTGACAGATAAGCGATCTACACGTTCTTGTAAGGAGTTGACTCTAAATGAGAAACTGTGTGCTTCATTGAAAAGTTCACCAAATATATCTTCAGCATATTTACCTGAAACATGGGGAAAAAAAATAAAATTCAAGCATACCACAAGACGGGCAAATGATTTCTTACTGTTTTAATTAAGTAATTCTAAGGTGCATAAGTAACACTTGTAACAACCTGTACTTACTGAGCCCATTAGGAATCCTTCAGAAAAGCAAACAGAAGCTAAATACTTAATATGCAACTTATTTATCAGAAATGAAATTATTTAATACATTACAGGACAGATATTCAGCTGCTATAAAACGATTTAACTATGCTGATATGCATGGTACTAGACTGCACAATTTCTTGGATATGTCTAAAAAACCAACTTCCAGCATTTGAAGCTGCTCCTGTCTAAGTGATAACTAATCTTTAAATTTACCTCAACACTTTTCTCAAAATGAAGCATAGCTTCCACTCCTGCTGTACAGAGGACTTTACAAAAAAAGGAAGATCAGATATTCACATCTAGGTAAATTAGAACCAGCCTATTTAAAAATACACACTAAAATAATAAATCCTACTTTGAAGGATCAAAATTCTAGGAACTGACCCATCTACACTGAAGTAAAAAATCCCAAGCAACCAAAAAAACTCCTTTGTTCATGTCAGTGTACATCATACGTTTAGCACAAAAGAGCGGGAGATTCAAATATTATGAGAAAAGGATCAGTAATGAGTTTCTCTTCTACAGACAGAGTACTCCACATACTGCTTCTAATGCTCTCAAGACTCCATTTGAGTATGTCACTGTATTTGTATTTGCCAATGTCACTGGAAAAACCCCACCAGACTACCCAGGAAAAGGTGTAGCCACACTTCTGAAGAACAGTGCGATAGCTTTCAAAACCTTCTATGATACTATGCATACGTAATTCATGTACTGTTTGTGCACTTCTGTTGGTTTTGGAAGTATAAATCTCACAAATTTCTAACTACCTGCTTTGCACTCGAGTTCTGACAGTTATAAAAGGCAAGGACAGCTGTGGAAATTCTGCCTTTGGTGAGCAATACATCTGGAAGTATACATAAAAACGAGGACATTTTTATATAAACATATCAAAAGAACAAAAATTAAATCCCTACAGGTACTGTGGAAACTACTTAAAGATGCTGTGTAGTAAGCACGAGGCCAGCACATACCATTTATTAAGACTTAGGTAACAGCAATAGAAAACCAGCATGACTATAAACAATGGAATATAAAAGAGGATATCAGAAGAAATGTACAGAAGAAGAAAATAGAAGAGGAACAACTAGCAAACTAACAATAAATATTCCTTCAAAGACATAAGGAATAAGAAAACCTGCCAGGGAGTCTGCAGAGCTGACTGGCAATGAAAATATAAAGGAATACAGAGAAGACAAGACCCCTGTGGACAAGCTAATTTAACACTTTCCACTGGTGTTCACTGAAGGGAACTGGAGAAACCCTGATGCCAGGACTCATTGTGGGAGGCTCAAAGAAACTCAAGGGACTATATAAAAAATACAAAACTAAATCAACGAAATGATCGGCAAATATTAGGAACAATTGTAAATCTCCTTATACACACTGAAACACACAACAATAAGGTTCAACATTTTTTTCATCTTGAGAGCTACAGACCCATAAGCCTGACATCCATACAAATTAGTACAGATCATTATGAAGAACTGAATTAGCAGACATCTGCATGACTTGTGACAGAAGAGGCAACACAGCTTTTGTAAAGTGAACTCTCTGAATGGTTTAGAAGCACATGCATAGAGAGCTATGATCTACTGAGACTTCTGAGAGTTTAGAAAGTCCTTAATCAAATGGTTTGGGGAAAACTTAACAGATGGGGCATACAAAAGAAATGGCACAGATAAATAACTCCTCAAAAGGTAGAAAACAAGGCATAGGAGTAAATAACCAGTCTTCACAGTTAAGAAAGGTGAGTTTTACTAAGTTTCTATGCTGGGATCCATGCTATTTAAGATATGTCTAAATTACTTGAAAAAAAAAAGAGATTAAAGTTTGCCAATGATACAAAGTCATGAAAAAGAAACACATTGAGCATTAAGAAAACACAAACAAATCTCAGCTGGTTGGAGAGGCTTCCAGGCTGAAAAGGGCTGGAAGGAGGGAGATTAGTAGGAATATCCCACTTGCTGTCTTGCTCTCATTCTTGGAGCAACTGCTAATAGTCACAGTGAGAAGCAGATCAAAGGCACTCCCATTCTAAGAACCTTTGTGTTATAGCACAAGTCCACAGAAAAATATAGATGGAAAGTTAGTAAAAGTCTTCTCAGCTGGCAACTCACCTAATGTAAGACTTTCTAATATATGTCTTGAAACTCTGAAAAGTGTATGTTTTTTAACCTGTATCTGAAGCAAGAGAAATTACTTAAAAATGCGGTCCTCTAAGAACAAGATTGCTAAAGTTTTAATACACATATACTAAAAATTTAATGTATTTCAGATAATACATTCAGAAATATTAATTTTAATTAGATAACTCACATAATATTCAGAGACATACGAATTAGATTTAAAATAAAATATAAAATTTCATGTATAGAATCCAAAATTAATTTAGGGGCAGGGCTTTAAAATCCAGTAACTTCCCTTTTATACGGGTATTTTATGGCTAAATTTTTTATCTGTATCATTTCATCAGGCTTACAATTCATCTACCTCATTAATGAGCTCCAATTGCAAATAATCTGTCTTGGAAATCTTTTCATTATGTTGCATACAGCCACAAACATACTGCAAGGAATAATCTGCCTATGCTTATGAACACTAATCCTCAAATGGGAAATACATTAAAAACAACCTGTCTTGTTTGAAGTGGTGTGCCAACCATGATGTCTCCACCTACCTGTCTGTTGGTGGTCTCTTTATTTAGCCAGAGGCATATTTAACCAAATGCTTCCTCTAGCAAAGCAAAATGTTTGCTTTTTGTGAAATGTACAACCACCATCCCAAAGAATACTGTATGTGAATGTATAAATGTGTACATAACGCACATAATCTGGTATTTGTGTTGCCATCTCTGTGTGTATTCTATAGGAATGTATCTTCAGTTTTGAATAGATTACAAAGGACACAATTACAGGTGACGATACTGAACGAAGTGTCACAAACTCAAATAAGTAAAAGAAAGTGTGAGAAAAAAATGCGTTAGTAAAAAAAGCTGATCTCATTCCACATAATTTATAGGTAATATGTCAGAAGAGTAAGAATGCAAAATTAATTCCATTAAACACAATGAATATTCCAAAGTATCATTTGCACTTCAGAAAATTTACAGTATTATGGGCCTGCTGAAAAACTCTACTCTTGTTTCACACAGTATAATAAAGAGAATTACAGTTCACAATGACAATTAAAATATTAACGCCTTAGGATCCTGCTCACAGTTGGATACATAATACAAGATGAGAAAGATCAGTGGTCTTGTTTGCCTACTAAATTAAATGACAATATAGACTTCTGCAATTAAATTAATTCAGTGTCTGTGAAAAGCTTATTTTACTGTATTTGCAAAACCTGCTTGGCATTTATTTTTATTAACAGAGCACTTTAAAAAAAATTTAAATAAGAGGATACATTAGTATTTTGTTTTAAATAAGGAATTTATTATTCACCTTATTATTCTTTTCATAACTTTTCCTCATGTATCAAAGGGATCTGATCACAATTAAACCTTCAGAAAGAAACGGATACAGGAATGAAGCTCTCTCTGGTGTCAGTCAGTACCTTTTTTTGTGACAGACGAATAAAATGTGTTGAAACAATGTTCTGTCCTTCCTCCTCTCAATAAGATGCATGTACTTTGATGGTGTTTTGAACAATTATTTTTCTGACTTTCAAAACAGGCCTATGAGCTGAAAACGGAACAGTAGCTAGGAGCTACTAACTGAAAATAGAATAAAAATTATACTGCTTACTGCCTTCCTCACTTTTTTAAAATTAAAACCACCAAAACATGTATCATCCACTCCATTTCCGTTCATTACCATGGCAATAAGTGTACAATGGTTTATAAAATGTCAAAAAAATACTGATCAGTTTTACAGTGCTTTGCTTTCACCAAATGTTCCTTCTAATTTGTTTTATCTCCTAATTTCCCCCAATAATTTGTTAAGCATTTGTCCAGCCTCCCTGGCATCTATCCACAAATGAATAACTGCTAACTATCCAACACACTGAAATGAAGACATACTAAGGTAAAAGAAATGGGGGGTTTTTGTCTTGTTCTGGGGGACTGGGTATGCATCAGATGAACTGAAGTCAACCACAACCTCCACATCAGGTTCTGGACAGTATTTCAGGCTAATTAAATAAAGCATGACACAGAGATGTCTTCAAAGACTTTATACTGTGTTGTTCAAATCCTTAGAATCACACTAGGGATCAGGGCATACATTAGCAGTCCTCTCAAAACTCCAGTACTTAAATCCACCTGAACTCCGGCATTCTCAATGCTGCATCTGTTGGCAAACCCTAAGGAAAAGCCATATAAATTAATCATTTTGCAACAGTAGATCAGTTACCGAGAGATTTAGTTACAGGCTCTCAGACAAGGAGCGGGACATGAGTCCTGAACCAGGACTTGTGGAAGAAGTCACTTCTTTACTATCCTTCTGCATTGTTACAGAGTTCCAAACCCTTCAACTGCATCCCAACCTGAAGCAGCACCCTGCAGACCAGTTATGGCATTGGCAGCCTTTGTGAAACATGGTCTGAATTCGAGGCAGCTGCCTGGATAAACACATTGACCATGTACAGTGCCCAGTGCCATAAACCAGCATCATTTTTTGAAATTCAAGAGGATGACTGGTAAAATTCAGGCCAATGCAAGATGCAGCAAGCAGGACATTCAAAATAAGACTGTTCAATCTTGCCAGAAGTATTGATCTTAATTCATTTAGCTTTAAGTGATTTGTCAAACTTCTGGGGCTCAGTGTTGTATGTGTTTGCATGTTTTAACATTTACAAACCCAAAACTGAATCCAACACATTTATCACTGAACTAAATTATAAAAATCCATAATATATTAAATATGTGGTGATACTATTAAGTGCAAAGCATAATGAAGGGTTATATCACTAAAATTAATATTAATAAATACTATTTGATATTAAAATAATAAATATGTTGATATATTAAATTGCACAAACCCCAAAATAATATTAGTTTAAAAATATGAGTTTGGCAATTTTTAAAAAATATGTAGAAACTGATAAAACATCTCAAAGAATAAGCTTAGAATTCAGTCTGTTACCCACCTATACACTACTGTTCTTTGATTTCTATAATTTCATTCCTCTTCACACACTATACAATATTTTTCTCCACTGCATTTTCCAAAAAATAAAGGCACAGAACAAGAGTAGCTGTAAAACCTGTTATGTCCCACTGCCCAATCCCTTCCCAAAATACCTATGCTATGCAAAATTACACTATTCACTACTGAATAGTTCCTTTCTACACAATACAGTGTATTTATTAGAAAATATTCTCTCAGGATAGTCAGTTACTACATAAGCCACTCACAATGTATAACCAAGGTTCCTTTATAAAGCAAAACAAAAAAGACATTCTAAGTCTATCAATACATTTTTCCTCCTCCATTATTTCTGACATATAATTTAACATATCCACTGCCTGTTGATTCAGCTTCAGATCTTCACTACATAATTTAATTTTTAGAAAAAAACAAGATGTAGATGAGTTTGAAAGTTTGGGCTTATTTCTCATCAGGATCATTTCAATCTCACAGCTCAGTGACTAGGAAACAGACGAAAAGCTAGGAGACTGAACTTGGAGATAAGAACTTTGGTAGATCCTTGGGAACTTCACTGGCTATGGCTAAGCAAACTCTGAAAAATGATGTACTAAATACACAGCACTGATGCTAATTAGGAACTTTCATTATGAAAGTGAGGACTGGACTTAAGGATTATAATAGGAGTATCAGAGTACTGAGGAGGCAACTTGATTCCTTTAGCCAGGAAAATTGAACCTGACGTTTATCAGACAACCTGAGCAGGGCATCAAAAGTATGAAATACACTTTGTTAAAGACCTTATCTAGAGGAGGTCTGATGCTTCTTGTTGACATCCAAAAAGAAAAAGTCAGCCTTCAAAATCTTCAGCCGTGGAAGTCTGAGATATCATTTGTTACCACCCACTGAGGACATTATCAAGTAAACTAGCTGAGATTACCATTATGTATTCAGAAATCTGTGAAAGAGACTGCTGAGAGCTGAACTTATGTGGAAAGTAGCAGTGCTAATGATCATTTCACAGGGAAGTCTTGCTCTTCCTTTAATTTCCAACATAACCTGAATTCACTGCTTTATGTAGGAAAGGAATTAGTGACAGGTGGGACTTTTTTCTGCTAACACATAGTTGCTTTCAATGGAACTTTACTGACCCCTTGCTCATCCTCGCATTACCATTCAGGATGGACACAAAACAGCGTCGCATTGCCACTGCTGCAAAGACAACATCAAGAAATCAGACAGAAGATTTTGAGAGGTTGGGGTTCTCACAAGCTGAGTCAGCCTTTAGTTTTCAAGTCCATCAGTTTCCTTACTCCATGTGCACAAGAACAGTTTATCTTGTGTTCCCTGGCAATTGTAGTAATAATGAATTAAGAGGAGTGACTAATGAAGAAAATGCACAAAGAATACTGAATGTTGTCCTGAACACACTGAGAAGGAGGATGGGCAGGGCTGGATGCAACACAGGCATTCTGCTGTTTCTGGAATACTGACTGAAGCTCTAGATGCAGAGACTTACTTCCAATCATGCAGCATGCAGGAAACCATACCAAATCAAACCATGCTGAAGATTGTGCACACCAGCTGAGGAGAGAGGCTGGTCTTTGAGCTCAAGAGGCCTGGTTCTAAAGATTAGTTGCAGTCCCAACACCTCGCTGCTAAGTATTTGTGGAGAAACATTTCCCACTTACTGAATGTTAACACCTTAAGCCATGACAGACTGAAGGTTTTCCTGAGCTGAAAAAGTGTCTCTCATAAGATGAACCCTCTAGGGGGTGGCATGGTAAGCAAAAACTAAGAAAGAAAAGTTAAGCGCATCTGAGAAGAAAAAATGAGGAGAAATAATTTGCTCCAAAGTCAAGCTTTCACTCCTCAAAACTAACAAATAAAGGGCAAGGAAAAGAAAGAATTAGAAGAACATGGTAAAAATAGATATACTACATAGAAAAGATAGAAAAAGGGAAAAGGCTAAAATAGGTTCAATGTTAAGTGAAAATTATCGGTGCTCCAGCTCAGCAGAATTACGCAGCATTCTCTTTGGTTATGCAGAGGTAAAAGAAAAAATGGGAAATGACATCTTGTTACAATTGAATTAAAGGTCTAGTCTGAATGCCTGCAATACAAATATTCATTAAAGGCACATACTAAAAAGATAAATGTTCTCCTCCCTAGATGGAGGTGTCAGAGACCAGGGCCGAGAACAAACCCCATCAGTTAGGTTTCTTATGTGGTACTAAGATTCTATGTTCATGCAACAGCTGAATAAAAGGAAAAACAAGATTGGTCAATAGCTGTGAACAAAATGAGGAGGCTACATTCACACAAGAGAACTATTTATCTGCCTGCTAACAATGGCACAAGCTGCACAATGCTATCAGTTGTGTTTCATGTATGCGGGAATGTTATGGCCTGACATACACCAACGTCCAGAGAGCTGGAGTACTAATGTACATGCAATATTGCTGAAAACATTAGGTAAGCACTTCCTCAAAGCAGATACTGTTAGAAAGCAAGAAATACAGGGAAGAATAGCTAGGAAACTAAGACAGTTGTTGCTGTTGTCCAGAGAGTTTCTGTTCTGCCACAGTGCTAAGAAAAGCTGTCAGAAAACAGATCCTTTTATGAAGTAAGAGAAGGCTGGGAATAGATGGGGAAAAAAAATACTTACTGGCAATTTTGTATGTTGTACCAAGACAGACTGATGTGTTTTCATGCTCCAGGGATAAAGGCAAGGACTATCACACAAAGCAGAAATAAATACTTTGTCCTTTCATCTCTACTTCTTTTAAAGGTCAAAAAAATTTCTCAAACTGAACAATTAGAAGCAGCACATCAAATAAGCTATGAAAGGATTGATAATTTTTATGGAGACACATGGTAGCTATCACCGACATACCAATGTAAAGCTCTTTTAATTTTATACTGAAACATAGGAAAACAGAATTCCTGTCATTTCATAGCTATTGTTTCTGCTTGTATATCCTATTTAAATGTAGTATCCAAGATCAGAGAAATACATTCCTGTTCAGGTTAAAAGACCTCCAGAAGTCATCTAGTCCCACACCCTGAGCAAAGCAGATTCAATCAGATCCAGCTGCTTGACTAATCCAGTTGAGTTGTTAATATCTCCAAGAATGGAGATCCAATGACTTGCATGACAAAACTCTATGCTTATTTTTCCTCAATAATGACTTTTGGTATCGTTTAAAGTATTGGAAGCTCCAATTCCATGACAGCACTCTTTCTCCCTGTCAGGTCAGAAGAGAGGTTAAGACTGGTTGGTTATGAGAAGCACAACTATAATAGCAGAAGATTGATCCTCTTTTTGAGGGCCAGTAAATGAAAAATCTTAGAGGCAGCGATGACTGATTGCTAATCAGGTCAAAGCCCATTCATTTAAATTTGCGTAACTTTACCAGCAAAAGCAAAAGCAGCTTCTGTTTAAAGGAAACGAAACTCTACCAGAACTCTCAGTTTCCACCTTCAGAGTAAAGCCTAATTTTGTCGATTCCTCTACAACATTTCCTCTACAACATTCTCAAGCATGTACATTATCCACAGAAAAACAAAAAGGAAAGGACTGCAGAGAAGCTGGTTGCCAGGGGACTGCTGCGAAACCATGCCTGCTGGCTGTGACTCACAGGCAACTACTAAAATTTATCTGCATGTCAGCAGACCTTGCTGTACACCCCTAACAGTGGCACACCAAGCGAAGACTGGTTATTCGAGTTTAAGCATGAGACACAAAATTCCTGCTCCAGAACTCCCAAATATTTTTGATTTTGTATTGCTCCTAGCATAAACAGGCAGAAAAACGAAAATAATTCTGGAACAAAATACTTTCACAAGTACTCAGAACCTTTGCAACATGATCCCCATTTCTAAAGAACAGTCCTTAGCACTGCTGAGAAATAAGGACTATTTTGCAACACATGTTCTATTTTAATTGTAGGAAAAAAGTTTGGGGTTTTTTTTGTTGAAAATATACACACTATCAGAAAAAAACTTGGTATAAACACATGAATGCATGTTTCAGGAAAGAACTACACTGCTGTTCCAAAAAGGAGTTATACATGGTTATGGTTACATTCCCTTGCAAGTGTTTCTCTGTGCTATATGTTAGGCAAATCGTGTAACAAATGTGCGAGCATTCAACGGATATTCTTAATTTCTTTTTTTTTCCTTAATTGAGTTCTTTCTGTTCTAGTACTGCTTCATCCTGACCTCCTCATAAGCAGCAGTACATACAATGTCAGATATAAGCTCTGTATAGCAAGAAAACATAGCAAAGGCAGCTGAAATTCAATAGGTCAATCTGAGACCATGATGTTGAGCTAGAAGTTACTGTTGGGTTTCTTAAGGTCAAAAAATACTTCCAAATGAAAATGCCAAATATAAATTGGGCATGCTACCTACAAAAGCAAGATGAAGCTTATAATCATGTAAGAAATTTTAAAACAAGCAAACTAAAATAAAATAATACAATATTAATAAGAGTGACTTGGAAAGGGATGCTAGTACATGATCAGCTAGTCTGGGAAGGGCTTTTGGCAGAATGAAGCAAAACCACAGATGGTGATAGTATACTGCATACTGATATGATATGCTCTTGGTTCACTGAAAAGTATTCAAGTAGTTATTTTCCTTTGTTGCTGCAGCTATATTAATAATGTTCATATTTATGTGCTGTAAGCATTCCTGTCTAAATTGCATAATTCAGTGTCCTCAATTAAGTTTTCCAGCTAATGGCACCTAACAGCTTCGAAAGGCTGCCACAACAGACTCACCATACAGCATGTCATCAACCAATAATTGAATCAATCTAATCAACAAATTAGGCTACATCACCTGTGACTCTAAGAAAATGATGGAGCTGAAAGACTTTCCACATTGTAGATGTATACACATGGACATTTAAATATTTAATGTGTTCGTAGTTTTAGTAATGTCTTAGTGGTTAAAAAGCACTTGTAGTATTGGAAATCCAAAATGTTATCATGTTGGTTCTTCTGACAACTTATTAAGTTGCTGTAACTTAAAGGAAAAACAAGCCTGAAAAGACTTGTTTTGCTGAAAAGGAGTTTCAGCAAAACTCCTTCATAGTTTCAGAGCTCAAGAAATATTCACTCCTCTCAAGTGCAGCAAGGGTACAATTGTTGACAGAAGGAGAAGAAGGAAGAAAAACCTTTAACTATTTTAAATACCATATAATAACTACATTTCTGGGTTTATTATTTCAAAAGGCAACTCCTCTTTTTTCCTGAATAACCACAACATGACCAAGGCTTTAAGTTGAGAGAATTAAGCAACCAGTGATATATTTCTCAGTAAGTCATATTCCCTACTCAAGAATTGCTCTAAGGTTAGCAATTACTGACTTCATTAATTACCAGCTATCTTTTCCTGTCATATTCCACCAGTAAAAGAAATATATGGATGAAGTGTTTTAAGACATGCTGCTAGAAAAATTCCTAGCTTTCTTTCACAGAAGTCCATGCTAGACACTACCCACAAAAGCAGTACATTCCAGACCCAGTGACAATTTTCTACTGAGAATTTGAAAAGGTATTCGTACTTCAAACACTGTGACTGTAAAATATATTAGTTATAAATACAGCTATTAAGACAATGTACTTACTTAGGCTACTCAGTTGTCTGATTATATTTGCCAAGGAGATATTGGTGACACATTCCAATTCATTCTTGATACCTCGGGGCAGAGCTGTGTGGCACAAGTGCCTGGGGTCTATGTTCCTCTTTACCAGTGGCATTCTGAAATGTATCACAGGACCAGCAAACCTGCGAAGAAAATAGACACAGTACTGTTATAATCTTACTTGTAAATATTTTAAATTCAGGTTATGTCTGAAGTTAAATCGACTAATCCTAACAGATAAAAATAGCTCCATAGTACTGATGGAATTCATTGCTCTGTGAGTACCTAAATATTTTCTTCTTTGCCCAAAGAAAGATTCTTTCATTCTCTCTCTTTAAATCTTTACCTGATTCAGATTCCAGTGAAGTGACAAATAATTTTTTACAGCTCTTGTTTTTTTCTAAACCCCCCCGCCCTCCAAAAAAAGACAGAAAAATCTTTTCAGCACAAAACCATTAGAGAAAGATGGTGTTCTTGATGGACTACTTCCTTATTCGGGGCAAGCAAAGTCCAACAAAAAATTCCTTTTATATGAGGTCAAAGTCAAACTAGTTGTCTATTACAGTCGACAGGTAGATATGATTCATTCATCATGTCATGCTACCAGCAGGAGTCACCCTTCTAATCTGAACATCACTTCTAAACCACACATAGTCAAGGTACGAAAAGAGAAGACTTTTCCCTTCCCCCTACACTGCTGCTGACAATAAATTCAGCTAACAATGCATCTTCCAAATATTCACAGTAAACTTGTAGTGCAATATCCTCTAGGACTCAGAAATCCTACTCATTCACACCTTTCCAAATCCAAATGGTAACTATAGCAAGAGTCTTTACTAGTTCTACAGACAGCATAAGAATTGTCTCAGGCTGTGAATCCCAGGCTTGTAATTTTCTGCACCCACGACACTGACTGGAAGGAGTTTCCCAGAGGACAAGTTGCACCCCTCATCTTATTAGTGCTGCTTATTAAGATCCATCTACTAAAATTTTTCTTTATGAAAAACTGATTCCCTAAAATTCTATATTTTTTTCCATCATTCGTCATGTAACACTCTGAATGACCAGCGCAAAATTCCCACTTGATACACAGAGAATGGATACATTTAGTGCTGGCATAACTTGCTCTCTCTTCCCACTGCAGAAGAGATTACACTTTCTCCAGACCCAAAGGCAAACAGGTTTTCCACAATGCAACCTGTATGCAGCCCTAGTTGCTCAACCATCCAGCCTGCCTGTTTCATCTATCCTCTGCTTTGACGTTTTACCCCAAAATGTTCTCAGGATGCAGCCAGGGCTTTGTGTTGAGCCACAGAATGCACTTTTCCTACAGTATATATTTAGCCAGTGTTATCCTTACTTGGTCAAAATTGAGAGGCTTTTTTGCATAGTAGGATAAGGTAGAGCTGAAATTTTGCTGACCTAAAATGGCACAGTGAATTAGAAGAGGCAAAGGTGACTTTAAGGAGTACTTTCACCTCGCAGACTGCTTAGATTTCTCCTTGCCTCATTTCCTGGGAGTATATTCTTTCACTGAAGCCAGGGCTCATAGATGAGGGATCCAGGTAGGATCCTTACGTGGACCTGAGAAATACCTCTGTGTTTCCAGGATCTGATTGCACCTCATTCATTGCATTTTAACATCATGTCTACCACCCTTATTTTCTTGACAGAACAATCAAAAATATTCTATGCTTTTTATTTACTTCTAATTTGTAGAAATATCCCAGATCTTTCTAGTCCCTAAGCACCTAAGTACTGAAAAGCTAGCCTTTACACACAAACAAAATAAAAAGTGCAAATCTGAATACTGTCTTAGATAGAAGCAATGAAAAAGTGTTTATAAACCCTGAACTACAGGCTCGTTATCATGGTTCCCCAACAGAAAATAAAGGAACCATTCTGTCCCTGTCAAAGAAACACAACAAATGATATGTGAGCAATGTTCTACAGAAGCAATTAAATATTAATTCCAAAGTTGAGCCCTTTCTTGATTACTGCTTTAATGACAGCGTCATATAAATATCAAGTAGCCAAGTCTTTTAAAGATGGTCCAAACAAGTATGTAAATAAACATTTTCACAGAAAAATGTCACACTTTCAACATTTCCTAATATCTGAATAATGCTGTTGTGGCTGTCCTACATAAACACACAGTATAGCAAACAAAGGTAGCAGTAGGAGCAGTAAGTGTGCTTAAAAGGTGTAGTTTTCAAACAAGAAAAAACTTGGAAGGGAAACAAACGACGGAAGATATAATTGACACCTTCAAAATTATACCTCATATTTGAAAATTATGCAAAACCTGAACAGAGAATATTTACCAGATTCCCACAGAAACAAAACAAGGGAAGCAACAAAGGAAAATACCACTTAGACATGCTTAAAACAAAAGGAAAGGCATTTCACACAACATTTAATAAATTCTGGAAGTAATTGCCACAGGATGCTCTATACAACAAAAGTACCTGCTGGTAATTTGTCCACTATGGACCTCATATTCTTTGCAGTTTGTTGCAACCACTAGAAGGTCTTGATGATTCCTCCCCACTTGTAACTAGTGATCCCAACACAGGGAGGAACAGGTGTGCAACAGCAAACAGAACTTTACTGTACCCACACAATTTCTTCACTCCTATAAAAGATGCTTTTCCTAACGTAGTTCATAACAAGAAAGCTGAAAAAATCTGAAATCGCTATGTTTATTATATAGCTTTAGAGCTGTGAAAGAGGAAAAAACAAAAAAGGAATTGTTACAATCTATTATATCCTTTATGCAAAATGCAATAAAAATACACACACCCTCCTCCCTCACCCCCTCAGCTCCCAAACGATGCATTACCCAAACCACTGGGGCAGCAAAGGAAAAATTCATTCCTGTATCATGAAATCCTGTTACCATGTCACTCCCAAGTAAGCCCTGGAAAGTGTTCATCACCCCAGCCAGGCAGAACAGAGAAGCAGCTTGTCAGTGCCTAAGAGGATCCCTCGGCTGAGAGGTTACATGACACCTCCTCAGAGGTTTACAGCTCTCCTCCTGTCACACAGGTGTCCCTCCCCTCAGCTCTGCTGCTTCCCGGCTCAAAACTCAGGAGGGCAAGGCAATCCTCAAACACAACTACCTCCTCTTCCCTGCAATTCCATGCAAATCCTTGGAGGCAGCTCCTCTGAAGTGAAGCGGCACCAGTTTACACTCAGTTAATGGGACGTACTTTACTCCATAGTGATCTTAAAATGAAACTTCTCTTTACAAAGAGATGCTGATGTCTTTTGTAGAGCCACTATTGAAAACTCTTCTGCCCCACTTCCTATACATCCTTTGAAGCACTCTGAATCCACTTGAGAAGCCAACTCTAATCTTCTTTGCAAAACCCTTTGCTACTTCAGTTGCACAATGGCTGGCACAAACTCACTCCCCTCACATATGCTTCGAGTACAGAATACGACTGTGTGTACATAACGCCTGCCTAATGTTTTTGTTAAGCTACCACGCTTTCATACGTGATTTTTCAGGAATTAGGTAAAACGCTCGAGTTGCTTTTCAATTAGTTCCTATTACTTAAAAAACCAGCAGAACAACGGCACTAATGAGAGCTAATTAAAATGTTTTCAGAACAACAGCCTTAATGAGATTTGACCACACTTCTTTTCAAAAAAGCAAGTTGTTGAGCGTGTTGCACAGTCCCCTTCAGCTATTAAGGGTCTTAGGGGGTGAGTGAAACTCTTCTCTGCCTCACGGTTCTCAAGCACTGCTGAGAGCAGCTGAGAACCTGCTCTCAGTGCACCTGCCCCCAACAGCCCCGGCCCCAAGCGGGACAGTGTCCCTTGCTGCCGGTGCGCAGAGACGGCCCCGGAGAGCGCTGGGGTAGGAAACAAGCTACCACTTTCCCTTCAACGTCCTCCCGAAACAGAAATATTTCAGAATTGCAAGATGTGTGGAGAAATGTTACCTGGCTTACTAGAAGCTTGTGAAAAATCTGAAATTCCAGTAGTCACAGTAAGGATGCAGGTTTTCTAACGGGTACAGTAAGACAAGTAGGAATGAAAGCACAACAGTAAGGTGGGGAAAATAAACTAACCTGCCCAACAGTTTAACTAGAAATTAAACTACACTTCAGTTTCATTTTCAGAAGAGAAATAAAATTTCACGATCACATGGTTTTAATTAATGAAAGTTTAATTCTGATTAGGTTACACGTCATCCTTACTAAAATTGTCATTATTTTCTTAGCATTAACTTAAGATATTAATCTACTATTTTTTCTATATCATGCTAATAATTCAGCACTGAATGCCCTTGCTTTGATGGAGTCAAATTTATTTCCAGCCATTTATAGAGTATACCTTTAGACCTCAGTATTACAATACTACTCATAATTTTCCTTTAACAATGTGCAACAGCAATGCCTTTCATATGCCCCATTTAATTGATCACGTTCCAGCTGCTGGCAGAACAGACCAGTTTCAAATGCAACGATCAATTTAACACTTCCCCCACCCATTCTTAGAAACACAGTAGAATATATAATAGTTTTTATATTTATTTACATAATCATGTACTAACTGCATCTACACTATACACAACAAAAAAAAAATTAAATGTGTTAACAAATCTGGTAAAATCAGAACGGTGTAAGTTAAAAAACCAAGCTCATTCTCCTGGCAAATTTTCTTTTAATTATATTACAGGACATCATAAGTCATACCAGTTCCAGAAAAACCAAAGATGAAGTTCTTATAATGCCCACCTCTACTATGAAAGGCAAATGTGCAAAGAATTTGTGTTCCTTGTTTTTCTGCAGCTCTCACTGCAAGATCAAGATCAGGTATAAGCTTAAGAAAGACACCTACAGTGTGGTGTCCTTCAACAACGTAGGCCACAACCACCTACTGCTGAGTCAACATAACGATTTTAAAACTCTAAAGGCAATTAACGTCCCTTAAAGGATACATCTTAGAACTGACAGGATGATAACTGACATCTTAAATTGGCAATTCAACAGAAATGTGTTAAAATTACAGTTTTGAAACCCTTTCTGTTGTGACCCATGTCACAGAATAGAAAACCTTGTCTTTGGAACATTTCCCTTAAATTTCAGTCTTCTGCAACTCACTTTCAAAAAAATTTTCTAACTGCAACTAACTAGGAAAAGACTTTATTGTAACTAAAAAAACATATGAAAGAAAATAAATGCAGAATATATTACCAGAATGTGATGTTGACACCATTGCTCTTTAAGAACGAGTGTAAAATGAATCGTTTTCATCTTAAGAACTCCTATACTCGATTGTCTATTCAAAAAAGTTGTTACACATTTATAGAATAATAGAATATCCTGAGCTGGAAGAAACCCACCACAATCATCAAGTCCAACTCCTGGCCCTGCACAGGACACTCCAAGAATCACACCGTGTGCCTGAAAGCGTTGTCCAAATGCTTCTAGAAATCAGACAGGCTTGGTGCTGTGACCACTTTCCCGGGGAGCCTGTTCCAGTGCCCAAAAATGCTCCGGGTGAAGAACTTTTTCCTGATATCCAATATAAACCTCCCCCAACTCAGCTCCATGCTGTTTCCTCGAGTCTTGTCACTGGTCACAAGAGTTTGGTCAGCCTAGGGAGCAATGGCTATATAAGGCATAGAATGGAAGTCGATAATTTCTTTTTTAATTAAACCACAGAGTCACTCCTAAAATATTTCATATTTTACTTGTAGTCATAAATATAAAAAATACTGTTCCCCAAGAAATAGCAACAACAGTCTCTCAAAACGTTCTCTAAATATTCTGCTGCTGAACTGAAGATAAGATATTCAGGGATAGATTAAAATGTCCATGGGCCACTGAAGGCTCTATCTCAATAACACTGCATAGGAAAGCATTTGATTAGCAAGACACTAATTAACAGATTGTGAAAATCAATCTACCTCATATAACTATAAAATATATTTAAAATTAATTTGTAATATTTATTCTGTATTCAATATTGACTGACTTCCGTATTGTATTAATTGTCATTAGTAATTAGCATTTTTCTCCTGTAGAACAATCTGTAATCATCTCAGCACATCTGTCACATCAGATAAACAGAAAAGAGAGCACAGTCACAAATATGGGTAGGACTTGAGTTCTACTCAATCAGTAAGGCATAATTACGGACAGTGTTAAAAAATTATTTTTCAGCTACTACCATCCAGCCAATTTTCTCTCAGATGTGTATCACAAGACTACAATCTCTCCCCCATGCCTGTATGCACACCCGCACACTCATCTTTAAAGCACATGAAAAAATATTTGAAAATCAATTTGGATTTGATTAGAGACACAAATCACAGCCACATCTACTTCCTTGTCAAAATTTAAAAGTTTAATATTTATTCAGCTAAACAAATGAAAAAAAAGGGCAATAATTTTTTACATTGGAGAAGAAAAAGCTGTATTTTAAGCCCTATGTAGCTTGTGACTACTGTGAATTAGTATCGTAAAA
Organism: Callaeas wilsoni; assembly: GCA_013398955.1. Taxonomy (NCBI): domain Eukaryota; kingdom Metazoa; phylum Chordata; class Aves; order Passeriformes; family Callaeidae; genus Callaeas; species Callaeas wilsoni. The sequence goes on from VWPU01007460.1 coordinate 32,244, forward strand.
GTGAAGGCAATTTTGGCAAGCTATGGGTCGGAAGAAATTGAGTGATTAATAATTTGTATGCTGACTTTTAAGAGCTTTATCTGTGATAAATCTTAAACAGCTGCTGTCACTGAGGTGGCTCTGGTGATGGCAGTGTCAGCGGAGTTCTCAGTATGGGCAGCAGTGCAAAATACGACTCCCCAGTAGCAGTGCAAGAAGTACAGCCTCATTAACAGAAACAGCAGCAACATTTCAGGGGAGAAAGCTGACGTACCAGTTCATAACTACGGGGGCTACCTCAAGTTTGAGAGGAAACACCAGCATATTTTCAGCGAGTGAAACTGCAATCTGGGTCAAGTCAATGAGCTCTGTGTAACAAAATACAGCATCAGAGCATGCAGCAACCACCTCCCGCCCCGTGAGTCCAGCCCTCAGGGCTTCCACATCATTTCCCATTCTGCTGCGGAAAATCATGTCCCTTTCGACTCTGGCTACAACCCACTCTTAACTTTGGGCTTTCCTCAGTGTCCCCACTCACTTGTCTGGAATTGCTCCCACCTGTGTTTTGTTCAGGCTGCCTCTGGCCCCTCTTGTCCCAGTATGCAGGTGAGAGAGGCCGTCACCATCACTTATACACTCCTCTCCCCAAACCCTCGTGAAAAATTTCACTCTGATTACACGTACAGAGCAAAAACATAAGGTACCCTAAATACAGGGAGAGAATATTCAGGTTTTCTTTTTACCAACACAAGTGTAAAATGCAACAGGGTTAAATAAACAGCATGTGGATTTGGCAAATCTCGTCTCCATTGTTAAGCAGAATTCCTATTAATGAAATGGAATTCAAATACAAACAATTCAGAGTGATCCAGCTTACTAACTGTGGCTTTTCAAGATAGGTTCTTTTTACAAGATTAAACTCAGCTTGATTTCACATAACTGAAGTTCCAGAATATGAACAAGTACCTACTGACTTGTCAATTTATTAAGCATCAAATGTTACTTCCTTCATTTCCCACTACCTTCCCAACAGCTTCCATCTTACTATGGTGTCTTTTAAGTCATTCACGTCAACTTTAACAAATCTACAGCAAAAGAAAAACAAACAAAAAAATCCAGCCATCATTACTGCAGTTATTTGTCTTGCTATTAACTGTAAAAATATCTGTTCATCTTAATACAGAAGCTATTTAAATCAAATTGCTCTTGAAAAAATAATAATAAAAAAAAAATTAAAACAAATCAGGTTCAACACTACCTACCCTGAACAGCAGGACTGCTGGGGGCAATAAGGCACTAAGCCAGTTACACTTCTGGCTTACAGACAAAATTCAATGAACAAAGCTAGACACCACACTGTTCAGTATGTCTACAGCAAGAAACGTTAAGACTTACAAATTTCCTTCACATTAAGTATGTTAAGCAAAAATAGAAGTAAGAAAATGATAATGAACTTTTTTGGTATATCAGCTTACTTCCGAAATATACATAACATAAAAACCACAGAACACACAAAGACTAAAATTTCTGATTAAAAAATCTCTCCTAGGTCTATTAAAAAACAAAATAACACCACTAAGGATTTCCAGATGTTAGATGTGAATGAATTGGTATTTAGGCTTGGTTTTCCTATAATTCTACTTCTTAGTATCTTGAAACTAAAATATTTGTTACATGTATGATGTACATTCCCTTCATGACCTGTCATATTTTAAATTTACAAAACAGCAAATAATCAGAAACTGGATACAATAGAATTGCATTCTTCAAATCCAAATCCTAAAGGCACAAAATACTAATCACCAATTTCTTTCCTTCCAATACAGCACTAAATTACAGTGAAGACTTACAAAATCAATCTTGTGAATAGTTCACAGGAAAGATGAGAACCATTATATCCCAACAGGCACAAGTTGCAATGATAGTTTACAAAAAACCCCAATATAAATAGAAAAAGAAATTTAACAAATGTGTCCATATATTAATGGAGAAATATTTAAGTCATATGTAACAACATCTCATTTCATTGTTAAGATCTTAATCAAGAAAAAATAGTGACTTCTTGCACTTTTATTTCTATTAAGCTTTCTGAAGAAGTTAATTTAAAAAATATAAAGCATATGCACAACATATTTGCATAACATACATGTACAGACACATATGGCTATCTCAAAATAGAAATATTTTAAATTATTACATGTAAGATTAGAAAAAGAGCTGCGAAATTTCTTATCAGCATTACTAAATATTATTCAGAATAGCCTGTACTCATTAATTTTCTCCTAGTGAGCTCCTGTCAGGTCATTTGATTAATAACAATTTTGGAAGTATCCTGGGTTCTAATTTAGGTACAGCCAAGAATGCTTAAATTAATTTTTGATTACAAGTTTTCTTCTTTTCCCCAAAGGCTAAAAATGTATTAATGCATAACATAGTATGGAACTTGAAATTGCTTTTTGAGACCTATGTTTTATCTGATGACATTTTTTCTCTCTGCATTAATCTAGTCTTCCTGTTAACAGTTTCTATGTACAGTGTATAACACAAAAGCCCTATGATGGATTGCAACAAAAGCTCTTTATTATAGTCTTGACAGAGACAGATAACTAATCCAGTGTTAATTTAAAATCAAAACCTTAGTACCAGAACTAAAGGTACCTTTTCTGTGGTTTAAGTATATCTTATCATAACATGCTACCTTTGAAAATTTTCTACAATTTTCCTTGAAAATAAATATTCCGTACATTAACAGTTACCTTTGTTACATAGTCCTTTGCCAATCCAGGATAAGACCTATTACAAGCACACATGAATTTTATAACCATCTTACAAAATCTACCAAACGCACATAAAAATCAATGCCGGTATACTTCTGTTGCACGGATACAACCACCTGCTTTTGAACGGACAATCTTTTGTGGCAGTAAACTATAAATATTTAAAGAAAAGGTACCTGAACTCCCTGGCTGCTAAGCAAAGCAGCCTGGTAGATACTGGGGAGATGCGGTGTTTTACCCTGGCTACGGCACCGAACCGCTGCGTTCCCCATCGGCGCGGCCCTGACAACTTCCAGAGCTCCTCACTCCGAGGGAGTCCCCGGGCTGGGGCTCTGCTGATCGCAGCCAACACCTCCCACGCTGCCCCTTCCAAACAGGCTGGCTCTTGCACCAAGGCATTAGAATTCAACACACAGTGCCCTGCCCTAACAACAGGGCTGTCCTTACAAAGGAAACACGGACACGCTCCCCCCGCCACTGACCAAACTGCCCTTTTTCCCCAGACACAAGTGGAGAACCCCCTGAAGGCAAACTGATTAGGAAATAATTATTCCTTTGGTACCAAGCTACAACAAGTAAATATTAAATTATGATGTGCCAAAAATGAAAGAAATGAGTTGCTGTGCATTGGTGAGGAAAGGAAGGAAGTGGAATACAAGCGTCTGGGCGTTGTGTTGATCTTATTGATGAATCCGAGAAGGAAATTGCATATTAATCAAATAATCAATGATGTCGGGAATCTACAGTAGTAATTGGACCAATGTACAGAGGGCTGTGACCGAGAAACATCACACAATGCAAGGGCTACTTACGCAGTTCCTATATTAATTCAGCAGTGATACACACTATATTAACTAGTACTCCCTTACTAAACTAAGTAACAGGTGTCAACAATGACTATCGGCAGCTTTTCCTGCCTCAAAGCATTATTAGAGATTGGAAGAAGTGATGTTAGCACTCCAAGAGCCACAAATGAGTCGTGTTTAAGAATGAAATCTTTCCTGCACTTAATGCTATGACACCAAGTGCCTAAATGCATTTTATGCTTGAATACCAAACCCACAAATGACAGATTATTGGGTTTCACTTTCTTTTTCGCAGTTTAAAGAAAGAATTAAGATATACCAACTATCAAGTGGGATATAAAGATGTGTAATAATCATCTTATTATTGCCAGCTGAGCTTCTTTGTAGATGAATTTTCCCCCCCTGTGAACAATGAAATTCCTGAGAAGAGGATTTGTTGCAAAAAATGTCAATGCACGGAAACAACATTTTTCCCTGTCTACTGCCATTTATGTTACTTAACATGTTTGAAGAGCCATGCTGCAGAAAAAAGGTATTAACATCTACAGAGAAGTTGTTTACTTTTGAACTGAAATGTTATTAAATATTCCACAGTCCAGAAACACTAATGATGATTTAATAATGACTTATATTATAATATATAGAATATAAAAATAAATATTATTTTCATAATTATTTATACTGTGGCAGGCTAGAAACAGATCGTTTCATCCTTCACTTGGTGTAACAACAAAACTCCCTGAAATGAGTTAAAGATTTGCTAAGTAAAGATTGGAGGACTCAGATGTGCCTGTGTTCTACACAGCGAAGCGCTGTTTGGGACAATAATTTTTCAATTCAAATATCATAATTTTAAATAGCGTATTTCCAGTAATTTCTTGGGCAACCTCTTCTACAACCAACTACGTATCACACATACAAAAACGTGTCAGTTCTCCCTCTTTCCCTCTGAGCTTTGTTCGCCTACACTTTCAGATTACGTATATTAGTTTTTATTTCTCATTGTTTGTAACATTCAGGTATTTATAGATGTCACACCCTTTCTGCGCTAGCAATTCTACTAAGTTATAAATTTCTGTTCTTATTTATCAGAAAAAAAAATTGAGGGATCCAGATGAGGATCACAGAGGTGGATCAGAGGGCTGGAGAACCTATCCTATGGAGACAGGCTGAGAGAGCTGGAGTTGTTCACTCTGGAGAAACCTTACAGGACCTTCCAGTACCTAAAGGTGGCTGCAAGAGAGCTGGAGAGGGACTTTTTACAAGGGCACATACAGATAGGAGAAGGGAGAATGGCTTTAAACTGAAAGAGTTATAGTTAAATAGATATCTAATGTTTAGATTAGACATTAGGAAGAAATTCTTCACTGTGAGGGAGATGAGGCACTGGGACAGGCTGCCCAGAGAAGCTGTGGATGCCTCATTTCTGGAAGTGTTCAAGAGCAGGCTGGATGGGGCTCTGAGAAATATGGCCTATGGGAAGATGTGGAATAAGGTTATCTTTAGAGGTCCTCTCCAGTACAAATAATCTTATGTTCTGTGAATACTTTTAGTTATGACATCATCCATTGCTACTGCCTACTCTAAATTTGCAACTGCATAAATTCAGTCTTGCAAATTCTTTTTTCCCCCCAATTAAGTTTCTTGTTTGGATGTCCTTTGAAGGTTGAAGTCCGAGTTCCAGACTCTCAAACTCCTGGTCCTTTAAGTAGCTATCCTGAAATGAAATGAGATTCTTTACAGGACCACATTTAAAACTTGCAATAGGAAGTTTTTTTGTATTAGCCTGATTTATATGACTTCCAATGAATAAATAAATTTTTACAGAAAATCAAGGAAACTAGTCATGCCAATATTTATTAAGAAGAAATGTGAGCTATTTGCCCTTCTGTCATAACACTGATGAATGATTGTATAGAAGAATCTGTTCATACATTTAGCAAATTTATGTAGCAAGTATGCATGAAGGTTTTTGAGTGTGCTATATTTTAATAAATTAATTTTAATATTCCATAGTTTATGCAAGCCATAAATTTAAACACCTTAAAGTATCTTATAAGGAAAAACCTATTTTCCAGACAAAATCAGATTTCTTAGAATTTTTCTATAAGCAGCATTTAAAGTCCTCATATCTACATAAGTATTTTTCCCTAAATTTAAATACTTAAGTTAATTATAGCCAGCATTTATTTTCACTGTGCGTGCCCAAGTTTGAAAAGTATTCTTGCCATGAAATGAATAAATATTTGTGAGAAAATGAATTTTTTTGTGAAGATTAGAAATAATGAAAGTTAGTCCTCTCAAGGCTTTCATGTCATGGTTGATTGTGAGCTTTAACTAAAGCTGTTCGCATAATTGGGATATCTGTAGAATGCCTTCCCTCTCTGGTTTCCTGTAGCTATTTACATGTAAACTAACACTGTCACCTTTCCATTGCCTGCAACATTTGCAAAGACATACATTTTAACAATATGTACAGGAGTTCAACAACATTTCAAATATCTGTTCCCTATGAAGTTTCTCCTAAATTTGACAGTCACTTAAAAATATTGACATGAAACAGGAATCAGACAAACAGACAGAGAATGACTGCATTCACCTCCTTTTCTTGACTCCAGGTTTGGAAACTTGATTTTTAAAACTTTTATGTTGATTTTGTGCTATGCATCAAACAATCATTACTTAAAGTTACTAGCTTAAATAACTGAAGGCACAAACATGAAAGAAGAATATTTTGAAATTCACACATCCTTGTCCTTTATGATTTGGGCTTGGAAATACTAAGCCCATGCAAATGAAAACTACAATCACCAACTTGGAGATGCCATCTCCGTTTCAAGCAGAGAGAAACTAGTCCCATTGGAGTTCCCATTTGGAAGCTTTTCAAAGGGAACATCTCTCCACCGGGTCAGAAGAGTGTTTTCAGTTGTGCATTCACCTTACATCACACTTCTTAATAGAGAGACAGTAAAGGTACACCTACATGGCTTATGGCATCAAGAGGATTAAGTCGTTGTGAGCAAAAAACCTGCAGGTACATATTTATCAGGGAAAAGAAGGTGTTCTCAGTCTGCAGGGAAAACATCCTCAGGCCCATTCCATGTGACAATCATAGCACCTTTCTGATAAGGGACACACAGACTTAACACAGATCTCTGATGGCTTCTTCGAGGGAGTTAAGGGACCACAAACAGGAAAAGAAGGTAAATCTGCTTATTCTTGATACAATACAGCAAAAAGATTAGCCCAGCCAGCCACAAGGAAGGGCAGATCTAGTAAGGGAGTTAACAAAGTTGGCAGTTTCTCTCTTAACAAATATTTAGCAGAGAGTAGATAGTGAAAGAATAGGGATGGAGAAATGAGATTATATTTAGCTGTCTCCACAGGGAGCTCTGAAAAGATAGCTTGGATTGTTAGACTTTGAACTAGTACATAAAATTATCAAGCAATAAAGATGCCTCAAAGGTAGATAATGTAAGAACTCAATAATTTCAGTAATTCCTCTTGCAATTAAGATAGGCTAACTGTAGAAATTCAGAGAATTTGGGACACAATATTAGAACAGAACTGTATAAAATGCTACTTAGCAAATATTGGTGCTGTCATCAAAATGGTTTCAAGCATAGGAAAAGATAGGAAATGGATATGTCCGTGAAGACACCAACATAGTCACTTCAGCAGCCTCTGAGGACAACGGCTGGAAATCACCATAGCCAGCTCAATGCTGGAGTTTCCACAGAATGCCCGGAAATCACAGGTGCCTAAAAAGAGCCATCCATTTCATTCACTTTTTTTTCTTTTTTTTAACCAAGGACATATGGAACAAACAGGATATCAAAAAGGCCTCCATGTACTTTGGGTTAACTCTATCTACCCTCTTTGAAGCACAGGCACCAAAGGTAGGACGATTCTTGCTTCCTGAACAGCCTGATGTTTGAAGAACTCACTCAAGAAATGGAAAGACTGATTAAAGGACGGACACAAGACTAAGAGGAATGAATTCATGCCTCCTTTACTGCAGTAATCAAAAGCATTAAGCCACAGAAGACTTTTGTGTGAAGGCACTTGAAACCAAGCAAGCAAACAAGGAAGTCAAATCTTATCCAGAAACGCGGATATTAGTTGCAAGTGGCAGAACTTAGTTCCCAGATAATAACTATGCACTTAAAACATACTTACATATACATATATATGTATATATGTGTCTGTATGTGTGTGTGTGTGTGTGTGTATAGTCATTAGATAAAACCACTTTCAGAAATACTGATTAGAAAATTAGATATGTGTCCTTACAGTTTAATGTCCTGGTCACTTTAAAGGCATCTTTTCCTCTATTACTTAGCTCTTTCTCCCCTAGAAAGGGGAAGACATGGGTTTAAATCACCTATCTGGAGTGCTGTACCCATATTTTTCAGTGCTCTAATATGGCATAACCAACCAAATGTTCTATCAGTCAGAGACAGTAATGACTGCTCTCAAATGAGATGAAACCGGTCATAGATCTAATCCCCAGCTCATCTTTTCAAGCTTCTCCTGGGAATAATAGAGAATTCAGGAGGCTATCCACATACCTAGCCAAATTAAGCACCTCTAAGCCTGTGTAGATGACTTAAGTTAAATGTCTCAATTAGGCAGGGAGGAGCTTAATATATTTATAAACATAGCATTAAGCAGTTTTGGAAAACGAACAGTTTTTACCATTTGCGATGTACATATTTTGGGCAAGATATGTCACACTTAAACCACAAATCTAATCCTACGTAATGGAAAAGACAATGCTGTACAATCCTATTTATGAACTAAACTAATCAAGCTCCACCTTAAATCTTGTTACAACCTTGACTCTAACATTAAGTACAATTAACCCCTTAGATGACAAGAGACAATATGCCAATTCCATTCTAGATTAATAATTAATTTTAATTTTTTCCCATTTTCGAAGTGTTCTTCACTGACCACTTCCCTTAAAACATTCTGTCTCTCCAACTGTACTTTTATGCTTTATTATCTTCCCGGTTTTACATAAGTAAAACATATTATAACTGAATTTAAGTTCATTAAAACCAGGAAACAATATGCCTCTCTGAGGGAAGACAAGCTGTGAAGTCAAGAAAGTTCAGAATACTTTGATTAACGTAAACTTTGTTTCAAGTCAGGAGGCGTCCTTTGGATATTGATTCGGGTTATTTTATTAACTTACAGATGAAAAGACTGTCCAGAGTCTGGAATTAGTACATTGAAACACCAGTCAGGAACCCACATAATCTGAAGACATCCCAGAAAAAGAGTGGTAGTGGAATTTAACATGGGATTCAGCATAAGGATGGGCTGTTACATGGCACAGAATACCTGAGTCACTTAGTGTACGGGCAGAGGATGTAGGCTTGGAGGTGTTTAAAAGACATGTAGATGTGGCACTTGGGGACATGGTTTAGTGATGGCCTTGGCAGTGTAAGGCTACTGATTGGACTCCATGTTCTTAAAGGTATTTTCAATCAGGATGATTCTATGATTCATACAAAACTTTGTGGGAATATTCATCCAACAAATTCAGATAGTCTTTTTATAAGCAAAACTAGCAAAATTAATTATGAAAAATAATATTTCTATGTAGTAAAATCCTGATTTCAATGATAGTATAGAATATTTTTATACCACTAAAATTCTTAGCAACAAATTTTAAATAATTAAAAAAAGCTAAATTTCTATTTTTCCAGTAAATGTTATAAATAAAAGTTGTAAGTAAAATCCTTGCCTTACTCTATATAGCACAACAACAGATGCAATCAAATAATAATAGTCTGCTTGGTTATTCTTGGTTATTCTGTAAGATCTTCAATCAAAACCTTCATCAAAAGACCAAAGAATAACCAAGTAGGAAAGTAAAAAGCTGGCTTAAAAAAAATTACTACCTTTAATGCAATCTGAAATAAATTAATGCTTCTGAGCACAACAAGTAAAAGCTAAAGCAGCCACCAAATGTCATTTACATTACTTGCAGATCAATACTACAAGAGACATGGCTATGAACGTAATAGAGTAGATAATGAGTTCCTACTAATAGTCTGGAGATGCTCTGCATCAGCAAGCAGGAGAGAATACCACATTGGTGACAAAACTGATACTGATGTTTATTCACTAAGAGAACGCAGTTTCATATTTATATATAGATACAATGAAAGGTCCCAAAGACAAGATTTAAAAAAGAAAACCTAACTTGGATTGGCATAATACAATTTCTGCACATTTATGAAAAAACACAGCAACTTCATCTGTTTTTAGAATCCATAACCTCAGTTTGGTAGTCTTCCCAAGGACCTAGATTCTCCTGTGGTGAAAAATACTACCAGAACTCACTGCTGAACTCAGATTAAAAAGGCTAACAAAATTACCAGCGTTGATAATTTATATTTAACTCACATGGCAACTCCTACATGCTTGGAGTTCTAGAAGAACTGAGATGATCATTGCCATATACATGTATAGATGAACTAAGATTTATCTTGCATGGCAACTCCTACATGCTTGGAGTTATTCTATGGGTGTTGAGATGATCATTCCAACATTCATGGGCCGGGGGAGGGAACGGCACAGTAATCTGAGTATTAGAGCAATAAGAAAGGAGGCTTCAAAATTTATATCTTGATCATACACTGAACCTATTTTCCTTTAAAGAACTAATCAGACAGAAACTAACAAAAACAAATCAACAAAACCAACAAAAAACACAACAAAACAAACGAACAAACAAAAAAAACCAACCAAACAAAAAACCACCCCAAACCCCCCAAAAAATCCCCTAAAAATCCACCAAAAAACAACCAACAGAAAGAAGACAACTCCTCCGTTTCACAATTTAAGCTACATTACAAGTCCAAAACATCTTCTTCCAATACCCAGCTTATATCAGGTATCACTACAGGGATAATATTTTGCCAATATAAGGGAAAAGGAAGAAAAAAGTAACAGCAATCTTGTACAAGACTTTACAGTTATACCATTAAATTATCATTGTATAAATATTTGGACAACCTTGTCCATAAATAAAAAGAATTAAAGTAATTGCCCAATCCTTGTAGTCATACAGTCATTCCTAATGAAGTCTGCAAGTTTACCTAGCCATAATTATTCCCCACTACTGACATCACTCAAAAATATTACTGCTTATTGAAGAAAGAGAAGCATCTTGTCACCTAATTAAACAAAATAACCAAATGATTATGCAACACTTGGAGCAAGACTGTTGAGGATGAGGAGATTCTTGTTCTTTGTAGACCTAGTCAACATAACAACAGTAACAATTAAACTGAAAAAAAAGCTTTAGGAACAGGCTTTTCTCATTACGAAAGTAGATAGTTTCTCTGTGAAGATGCTCTGCTGAGAACGTTTCATTTAAATAGTTTTCAATCACTACTATGTTTTTTTAGAAATTTCTAATAGCCAATATTGAATGAGCAGAAAATAAGTTCCCACACTTCTCAGAAGTCTGCATGAGACTGATATAATTTTTGTCTTCAAGGGGCCTCAGTTTCTTCACTGCTACTTCCAACTTTCTTGAAGGTCACCTGTTTTTCTAAAAATAACTGCAGATGAGAACACCAATTCTAAAAAATCTCCTTTCAGCTTCTGGTCAGGATCATTTAAACAGTACTGAACATGTGATGGTGGGCACCCCTGGACATCAGGCAAGGACAAAGGGCATGAAGCCTGCTGAAATGGCTCCACAGGGTGAGCTCCTCAGCATGAAAGCACTCTTATCCAGAGACTCCGCCTCCACTTCAGGAAGCCCTGACATTTCCTTCAAGACAAAGTCACTCCATTTTGCACTTTTGTGCAAAAAACCCACAAGTCTGCCAGGAATTCTCAAAGGAGAATTGCCTAGGGACAGCTGGCAGAATTTCTTGCTGGTTTGAATCACTTTGGAGAGATCTCAACTTGACAGTTGAACTCTTTAATCACCCATGTTCATCAGAGCACATTTTGAATCCCTATTTGCTTTCCTAACCCCTCCAGACTTCCTGAGGGGAAAAGAGGCAGGCAGCAAAGGCAACTTCTGCCACTCATCCCTTCAGCCTGCTACCCTGCAGAGGTCACTCAACAAGATCTGTCTCTGTGCTGAACATATCCAGATGCTCAGGAGACTGAAGACTGCAAGAACCCACAATAAGCAAACCATGAGTGCTCCTGGGAGAGCTTTAAAAGACTCAAAGAATCATAGACCTGAGTAAAAGTGAGGGAAAGTTTCAGGTCATCGACAGTCCATTCTTCCACTTCAAGGGAGGATCAATTATGCTCAAGTTATTACCAGCAAATGCTCGGTTAACCTGTCCGTAGAAACATCCACAGGTGTCTCAAGAAGTCTGGCAAACTTTCCCAAGAAAGTTGTTGCAACATTTCACAAAAACTACAGGTCAGCTGCATACTTGATAACAAGTATATTTCATTACACTTGTGAATAAATATTATTGCCAGAAATAAAAAATACTTGGAAAACACAGGAGAAAAGATGGAGGTGTGGTAGGGGGTGGGGGGAGAGTTATCACAACAAAAATAGTTCATCTAGGGAAACAATCTAACCTCCAGAAAAATGTGCCTTGGTTTTGAGCCTGACTCAAAGCTTCAATCACACAAGCTCTGGCAAATTTAGCTTAAGCTGTCAGTGGTGTCTGCTGATGTACTGAGCTGACAGTAAATGCCTACTACCCGTGAGGCAAATTCCAATTGTTACAAATATTGTACACACAGAAATTAAATTCTTAACTGGTAACACTACTGGATTATTCACTTACATTTTCCTATTGAAAAGAGGAAGTAAACGCTATATTCAGTATTCAACAAGTTTTAAAATATCATCTTTGGCTTGGTGCATACTATGTGTTAAAGAAAGCCTGATACTTCTTTTAGTATTCAAAGACGCTCTTGAGAGATGCTATACAAATTAAGCAGGAAGTTACTGCTTGCTCCTCTGTACTAGAAATTTCCTCATGCATTAATGGAACTATGTATAAAATAAGACAATTAGAAAGTGACAATACAAAAACATAAAGGAAAGGGAAGGACTTTATCATAGAGCTCTGAAGAGCTGGCTGAATTTCAAAGAAGAACTTAGTGGGTGGGGGAGGGAACACATAGAGTACTTACTTATGTTATTCTCATTATTTAAACTACAAGCTTCCTGGAGCTTGTTCACTGAAATGAGGATGGCTAATCTTAAGTATTCAGTAAATTCCACAGATCAGCTGAAAAGTCTTCTGAGGCACGGATTAAAGAACTTTCACAAGGCATCCCTAGTTCATGCATGGGCTAACTGCTTCAAAACACCATGTGCTAAGTCTATATAGGTAGACCACACTCTACAAATCCTGCTAGGATAATTCTAAAGTGTTCAGGGCATTAAAATTGGATAAAATTAATCCAAAAATGCCAAATTATTTATGCAGGTTCTCCTAGTAGAGCACACAGAACAAAGGGTAAAGAAGCAATGTTGAAAATTGTGAAGGTTTTCTTTTTGTGCTTATTATTATTTTTACTGCAGTATCACGTTGAGACTCTATTTAGTGCTAGATGGGGAATTACACAAATTCTGCCCTGAAAATCTCATTTAGTTTTAGAGGTCAAATATCAAATAACTGTGGAATCCTGACCTACTGCCACTGGACTCACTTAATACTGGAGATCAGAAGGAGGAAATGCTTATTATGCGACTTGGTTGTTTTCTGGCTTTTTTTTCCCAGTTAAGGTAAAATGCCATTTCCTTTTTTTGAACAAAAAAATTATTTTCCCCTTATAATGACAGGGATATACATTTAAAACAAAAGCGTTCTGTCAAGTATATAATTCTAAAGTTACTATTCTGGCTGATCTGTTCCATTTTACTATTCTGGGCTTTCAACAGAAGACCTGGAAAAAGCACACATTTGCATATTTCTACATTACCTGTGTTTCTACATTAACAGCATGTACTATACAGCTCATATTTCCAGTGCATAGCACTGAAGACATATAATTTTGTACTTCTCCTTGCCATTTTTTCTTTTCTAACTTTCATTTTATATACAATTACATTTTAAAATGTGTTTTAAATGCTTAATTTTACCAAATTATTAATGCCTATGTTTCAATATTTATGGAATGCATTAATAATTCAGAATACATTATTTATACTTTCAGCATTAGAACAGGAATTGAAAATTCAACAGACGATTTCATATCAATTTCTTGTCCTAAATAAAAACATTAATATACCAGGCATATCGGAAACTTTGTGGAAAGAAGCCTGGGAACAAAAAATATACAAACAGTGACAACAGAATTATGCAATAGAGAGCTTGAAGTAAAATCTAAGTAACAAACTAGCATTTCAGTGACTAGCAAACAAGCTGGATTGAAATTTTAGACAGGAATAAATGGTTTTGCTGCATATTGCTACCTGCCAACTATGACAGTGACACCAATTATAACAGAAGCATCACTTGCTAACAGACAGCAGAGATATAGCAATGGCAGAGCATTGAATTGCGTCAGACAATTATGTAGATGGAAAAAAACAAAACAAATATCACATTTTTTAGGTCTTTTGGATCAGAGGTTGTTTCATTGTTAGCATGACAAAAAAAGCAACCATTGGCATGTGACCTCACCAGTGTTGGATATAGGTGGACAATCACTGCCCTGGTCCTGCTGGCCACACTATTTCTGAAACAGGCCAGAGTGGTCATCTGGGCACACGCTGGCTCGTGTTCAGCCCCTGCTGACCAGCACCCCTAAGTCCTTTTCTACTGGGCAGCTTTCCAGCCACTCTGCCCCAGCCTGCAGTGCTGTGACCCAAGGGCAGGAGTCAGCACTTCACCTTGTTGAACCTCACACAATCAGCCTCAGCCTCTCCATCCAGCTTGTCCAGATCCTGCTGTAGAGCCTTCCTACCCTCCAGTAGATCAACACTCCCACCCAACTTCGAGTCATCTGAAAACTGACTTGAGAGAGCACTTGATCCTCTCGTCCAGACCTTCAATAAAGATATTGAACAGAACTGGCCCCAGTACTGACCTCTGTGAACACAAGAGTTACTTCCTGAAGTAATACTTCCAGAAAGTGAAAGTTATGTAAAAATGAGGATGGCTGTCAAAAAGCCAGAAGGGGCTCCTAAAACAACTGAATTGTTCTAGGCAGAAGTAGAGACTACTGAAGGATATCATACCAGAAGTGCAGTGCCAGAGAACACACTTCATAAAGCAAATGCTGGTACAGGGTAAAATGTAATCAGCTGAAATAACAACTAAAACATTAAGCAGAGGTTTAAAAGTTAAAGTAACTATGGAACAAGCTATGCTACAAACACAAAAATTAACATATCACCCAGGCTCCATAGTATCCGTGCAAGGGTTTTAATGAAATACAGGATGAAACAGCCAACTTACTACAACTTCTTTGGTACCTAAATAGTAGAGCTGACAAATGCAGGGCCAAGCTTGAGTAACAAGGAGTTCTGGGGAGTACATTTAGGTAAGCATGCGATTTGATAACAGAATATATTATAAAGAACAGAATTAGTGAACATTTTGCTAAATACAATCCATCAGTGAGGAGCCAATATAGCTGCTGTAAAGGCAAATCTCCCAAGAGATGAAGTTCCCTGCAGGGTTTATACTCTCAAGCACAAGGGTGATCTGGCTCATGCAGCCTACTCACTTTTTAAAAAAGGCTGTAAACTAAATTCCTCACTAACATTTTTTCAGCCAAGTAAGCTGCTGAAACATAAAAGCAAAGGTTGTGGAAAACTAACTGATTAAAATAGAGGAATCAGAAGATCAGAGTTCAGACTCAGCTCTCACGATGGAGGGAAGTCACTTGCACAGGGCCTGTACTGGGAACTGTCCCATTGAACACATTCATAAGTACCACGGAAAGGGAGAAGGAGAAAGGGATGGCAGTTCTTCAGTGAGGGGAGAAAATCTACCGATGGTACATACTGCAAGATAGTAAAGAAGAGTGCTTTAAAGACCAGCAAAATTGCTTATCAGTCTGAGGGACTAGGTAATAAAACGGCTGGTGAAATTCAATTTAGATTCATGTAAAACGATACACGTATGGAAAACTAATCCTGGCTTCATATATAAAACAAGAACCTCTTAGTAGCAACACTAAGGAGCAGAAGAGATAATTCCATAAAAGCATCAGTTTGGTGCTTGGCCATACTGAAAAAAAAATTAGAAAATTCAAGAAGCATTATGAAAATTAGGGAATATTAAGAAAGAAAAAGAGTACGAGACAGAAAAAAAAAATCCACATAATTCTAAAAAATTACGCTTGTTTCACACTTTAAATATTGCATGAAGCTTCTGCCTGTTCCTCTCAACAGAGAGTGGAAAAGGTTCTGAGAGGGCAAGAAGGATCCATGGTATGAACTGTCTCCACACCTAGAAAGCTCAAATGCATGGAATGCTTCTGTGAGCAAAAAATGTGAGTTTGGGAGCTGCTATGACAGAGACCTTCAACATCTTTAGTGGAAACATCTTACATAAAGATTAGGTATTCATGATTTCTTCCAATAAAGCAAAGAAATGGACAGCACAAAAAGGTAGGAGGAGCCAGGTTCAAAGCAAACATGGCTGGATTTCAAACAATGAGCAGCAGCACCATGGACTCTGTGCAGGGGACACCGAATGCAAGTTCACATGATGAAGTCAAGGGAAGAACAGACAAGCACCTGTGAGAGTTCACTGCAGGTACCTAAACAGACTAACTCCCAAGAGTTTACAAAACCTTCAAGATGAAAATGCTCAGAAGCTGAAAGAGTATTCGGAAGTATCATATGGGCTAATCCTATTCTTACTCTTCTCCAGGCATTTGCTGGTGGTGACTGTTGGAGTACGAATATCGAGCAAGATAGATTGGTGCAGAATTCATTTTCTGGTTAGATATTTGGGGGAAATTTTCCTGCAAACTAACATACAATCACATTACAGAGGTTGAAGTAAGATAGTGCAATCATAACTAATAACTTTGCAGTAGCTTAAGATTTAAAAGATAAGCACTCAAATTGCATTCTGCTGTCCTTGAACTCATGCTCAGGCGGAAGTTCCTATCTCTAAAGGTTCAAACCCTTCTTGTAACTTAGTCATGGAACCTAGGAAAGCCAGGTATGAGTACTCCTTCAGTAAACAGTTTATCTATAATCCTTTACTTGAACTAATTTTCTCTGAATTTTAGGTGTTTTCCTGTGTTTCTTGCTCTGCATTGCTCAGCCAGTGACATACAGCCAGACTTAGGCAAGAAAGTCCAATATGGCCAATCCAATCACATGATTCTTCTTTAACCAAGTTCCAGTTGGTATCTGCTGCAGGACAATAAAACTTTAATGGAAAGCTATTTCAGAACCACACAACTCTGTATGGTTAAACACTCCTTCCAGTTTCCAACCTAAGTGTATTCATACCCACCCTTATGGATACTTTTTCTTTTGCCAAAACCATCATTTATCGTAAGTAACTCTTTTTCCTCCAGTGTTTACCCTCTGATGTACTTACGTGGGGGAGTGAGTCACAACTCCTTTAAACTTGTGTACATCACATAAATCAAAATCCTACTCCTTAGATGCATGTATTACATTCATATAATTGCAAATACATAATAATATATATTATGAAAATATAATAATAAGATATTACAATATATAATTTCTGAATACAAAATTTTACATTATATCTTTCCACTGTTTTGTAAAATGGCACTATTTTATTTCTAGCTATTTCAGAAATACTTCCTCTGATACAGACTAATAACAAATTTGCCTTTTACAGAATTCAGATTCATTTTTGCTTGTCAATTATTGTCTAGGTCAGTCAGGGCTTCTCCGGTTTTCTCATGCACTCTTCCATGGATAAACGTAAAAATGCTTGTTTTGACATTTGCACTTTCTATTACATTTCACCCTAATCAATTCAATCTTCAATCTTTCACCATTCAATGATGCTTTTCATCTTCTCATCTACGGATGAGAACGTCAACAACTTCCCACTTTCTCTACTGATTAAGACAGGTATCACCAAGAGACCTTGCAACAGGAGACAAGAATATAATACAGAAAAACAGATGCACAAATTTTAGCATTAGTATTGCTGGTACCTGTTTAGGCAGGTATTTGACAACAAGTTGCAAGAAGAGTTTTGATGGATGATAATGAAGTAATTTTACAGATTAATGAATATCATTAACAGCAACGTGAAAAGCAGCACAGTTCTGTATGACTATGCATGCAAATTGCACCTGGAAAGTTGTTTTTACACAAGTACTGCCCATACTGTAACATACTGTGCACTGAAAACCTTTTAAAAGGTTTTTTTTTCTTTGCTTGTGTTTCTTTTCCATTAGAGATACACTCATTAGGAATCAAAGATAGGGCTGCTTTCAGAATGTTTACATTAATTTTTTATATAACTGAAAAATGGAATATTTTATTCTCTATGTACAGAACTATCAAAAATAACAAATGTGCCGTAAGTATCTCACTGAATTAACTGTACCAGCTTTTAACTGCTCCTGTTAAAGTGTATCCAAGGGTCAGATACAAAATAAAAAGGCCTGCACTAAAGGACAGAGCACAAGGAAATAGCTGGCTGCTTCTAGAGATCCAACTCACAGGCTCCAGTAGGTACCTTAATTGTCTACACACTGTATGTACAGCCTTAGGTATAGAAAAATAGTATTCACAATGCTCAGTATCCTGAGTAGAGGAAATACCTACAACTACCAAAATGAAATGTACACGAGAAATGTGTTTCTGAAATTGCACCTCTTTTATCTATTTAGATACCCAAGCTACACTAGAAGTAAGCACCTCAAATTATGTTAAACATTTTCAACATTTTTTTTTTTCAGGCATATTGTCTGTGTTCAGACAATTGGATTAAATGATGCTATTGCCCACATCTCACATAATATCTAAGCACTGATTCACTATCGGGAAACACAGATTCACTAATCAGAAATCCCCATCTACTCAGATCCATCCTTCCAAGAGATCCTCCTTTCTAGCAGAATGCCTTAAGCACCTGGATAAAGGCACTGTTTCCGAAACTTGGCAAAGAAAAAAGAGCTGTGGTTTGGGCTTAACACCATACTGTCTCCTTGCATCAAATGTGTTCACTTAATTCTTTCTCGTTTACACTCCCAGAAGAGTGAAGCAGCACAAATGTCCAGTCACAGTTTCTAAACACCGTTTGCTAGAAGCTGGACACCTAAGCATGATGATGGCTCTATCTCCAGGCCTGGAATTGGCACAGTCTCCAAAGTTTATGGAAGTTTTTACCAGAAACTTTTAGACACTAGTGGCAGCTAATTCGATTTTTCAGATTTTTCAGTTACTCAGGTCACTCTCTTGACTTTGGAAATCTGAATGCCACGCAAAGTCAAAGCTGGGAAGGTATTTCAGAATAGAATAGCTGTATACATGCCTTCCCAGTTCTTAGTCTTACCCAGCTCCACAGACAAACTATGAGATTTTTTCCTCCATTTTGGCTTGGCTCTGCACAGCTCTTAAGCAGCACTTCACATATCTGTTTTTCTGGAAATTCACCCTTTGGTTCTATTAATTTAATTAAGTTGGATATTTTACATGTATTTTTCCTAACATTAGTGATTTTATTCTTTTTCCCTAACATTAATTTTACTCTACATTAACAACCTCAAAATTAACGCTTTGTCCGGAAAGAGATTTTCTAGTTCAGAAAACATTTCCAGTATAAAATATAAATCTATCACCTCAAAAACTATCAGTCTTTTGTCATGATAATTAATTATATGTGTAATGCAGTGATGATAGGAAATGTCAATAATAATTTCTTTAGCATCATACTTTCTTAAATATTTTTAACATATGAGGAACATAAAGATTATTATATACTTGTGCTCAATCAGTCTCTAAAATGTTAGCGTTCTGTTTATTTTTAATACACTTACTCTCTAATCTCCCCTGCCCTAGTGGATTATCCCACAGTAAGGCGTATCTCAACAAAATCCTATGCTTTCAAGACTTCTGACAATTTCTGCACTTACTTCTACCTTAAGTCAAGGTTGTACAAACACTGTATGTTGAATTGTATATAAAGAGATTTCTACCACCTCTCTTCCTCCTCACGAAGAGAAACATATGGAGCCTGCTATCACCGGCAAAAGCAACTTTTCACCATAAATGAATTTTTAAACCTTATGAAAACAAAACAATGCAGGATAATAAAAGCTACTGTTACAACTACAGGGCATTCTCCAGTTCTACACCACAGAATGTATCTACCCAGAAATGCAAGTGTACACACACAGACACACACACACATTCACAAGAGGAAAAATCGACTGAAGGACAGATTTCTTGTCACAACACAGGGATATGCTTGTGAATTGAAGCTCTTAATATACAAGATAGGTTTGAGAATCTCATGGTCAGTTTTCTGCAACTCACACTTTCTCAGAATTCTAGAGCTTTGTCTACATTTGAATTATTAAAAAAAAACCCAAACAAGACCACACATGCAAAACAAGCAACCCCTAAACTATTATTCACTTTACTTCCCAAAGTTCAGTTCTGTTGGTGCTTAGGTTTTTTTCCAGGTGAGTGCCAATACACTTTGCTGGTAGGAAGTAAAACCAGCTTCTATCACTCCATTTATTAACACCATTTCTCAGTGGTAGTTCTAGATTTGAAACAAAAAGCCAAATAAACCACTGACCAAGTGTAGATCAAGGCATGGAGAAAATATTTTTGATTTGTGATTTGTGCAGGCATACCCTGTGAAAATAAATCTGCCTTAATCCTCTTGCCTGAAAAAATCTGAAAGTTCTTTCCAAGCACTTTAAAAATGCAGTCTCTTTAATAACTTTAAACTGCATTAGCAGTGAAAGCAGTACTATGAAATGAACATTTCAACCAATCTGTCTTCAATATTCTCTGTATATCTACAAGAGTAATGAAAAAGGAATAAAAGTTTGCACGTGATAAGCTGTTTCTACAGATAAAGCTAACTTTTGTCTAGGAAGCAGTGCTAGTCCTTCCACAAACATCCTGGGAGCTCTCTGCAGAGCAACCTTCCAAATAGTTCTGGCAAAGAAACACCAGCTGACTCTGAGGAGGAAAGTGGACATCATGAAGATGATCTCTCCTAGAAGCAAGATCCAAGGGACACAGTTTGACAAAGAACTTTTTTGTTCTTAAGGCCTAAACTTATTTTAAGGCTACAGAGGCAGCATTTCGTCATATCTTTGAACAACTGAGAACACAGGATGATATCATGCCTAACACAAGAAGTGTTATCTTTATTAAAATAAAGTATCTTAGATTAGATTAATTTATCTTTATTTCAGACAAGCTCAGAATTTTTAATCAAACCATTCCAACAATCCTGGGCAACATATGTATTTGGAAAGAGTTTTGCAGAAATTCTGGACTCGATTATGTACCTCTCACTATCAACTAATAATAGAATTATGATGGTATTATATAATATCAAGACCAGAGTACATAGCAAACTAGCAAGGATAATGATTTTTTCCAAAACAATGTATCCCTCTCTTGATTTTTTTATGGCACTCTTCAACCTGACTCCAGTGGAAGGAGTACTTTCAAGAACAGGGACTCGCGATTAATGGTACATGTACCTTACAGCACCTTCTTGAGTACAGTCCTTGAGTTATGCTTAACCTGACACAGAGCTGAAGTTCTAGACTATGGTGTCCATTGCCTGTGGTCTACTTAACATCAAAAAACCCCAACCAACACCACAACAAAACAGCTCAGGATGTGATGTGGACTAAAATGTGGGTTCTGAACACTGACACAGAAAGATCACCATCACCTACCTTAATCAGTTGACTGGACAGATGCACCAATAGAAAAAGGTTCACATTTGTTTCTTCTTCTTCCATGTAGATAATATATCTAATTATAAAGGGCCATTTCACCCTTTCCTTGGGTGATGTTACCAAGATAAAAGATTATTACAAGCCAAGACTAAAGAACTGAGTTGCAGTTACATAATCTTAAAAGCAAAGATTAGAATTTGTGAAGCTAAAAAACCACTACCATTTTTAAGCCTTCCTGAAATGAATAGACTTCAGAAAAGTAGTATTTCCTTTCCTCTGAAAGCTGTTCCCGTCAGTAGAAGGCACCAGCATCAGTCACACTCCAGTTACTCTCTTCTGTTGCTGACACTCATGCTTATCTAAAGTTTTTCTAATACAGTAGTATTTACCAGCATAACTTGAAGGGTAGGCTAATGGACTGCTTTACAACCTAGGTGCCAATTCTGCTAAATAAATTTTTTTACAAAGGCACAGACACCAGAACTGTAGTCATAAATATGTACAGAATTCTTCGTGTGATTACTGTTATCATGCTAAGCAGCCAGAGTAAAAACAAGCAAAATAGTTACACAGTATTTTTTTAAAAGCCAAGGAAATAGACAAGGGTTTTGTTAAAAAAAAATTTCAAATGTCACAGCTAAATTAGCAGATAAAAAACAGCTTTAAAAATCGCTACTTTAAAGAAAAATCAATCGAAATAATAAGCTTGCCATAGAATATACTACACAAATAATAAAAGAGAGAAGGCTGTATGTCTTTTTTTAAGTTATTATGTAATGCACTTACTCAAGGTGGCAATACAGTCCCTAAACTGGTTTAGATTGAGGTTATCAGCTCAATTCTATTAACATAATATCACTATGAAAATCAGGAAAGAAAAATCTATAATGTACATCTTTTTAAGACCCATTCTATGAAATAAGATACATTTACCATGTCACCTAAAAATATGAAATATGCATTCCAGAGAATAAATGCTGAAGTTTGCTTTTGGCACCTTTATAGATAATTAATTACCTTTTTCTTCCTGCTCTCCTTTTAGCAAAGGAGAGCTGAAAAATTCCGATAGCCAACACAGGTATTATTTAAATATAAAGAATATTTACATGATGTGAGATCCCAAATATCATATTAAAACAAAATCTCATGCTCTATTACAATGTCTGAAAAGAAGCCTCTCAATTAGAAACAAGAGCTTAAAAAGATGTACATTATAGATTTTTACCGTCTATATGAAGGATGACTAGCCTACAATTTTGCTGCATTTTATCACAGTTATCACAAGCCGCCATGGTTAGGTTCATTGGGGGTTGTTTTTGTTTTGTTTCATGCACTTTTTGGGGGGGAGGGGAGTGGAGGCTGTTTGGGGTTTTGGTTTTGTTGGTTATTTGGGGCTTTTTTCCATTTAGTTCCATTTGTTTGTCCGTTGTTTGGGGTTTTTTTCCCCCTCAAAAAAAGAGCCTTTTCACATCACTATTTGTTGTGCAGAACCCTTCTTTCCACTATTTTAAGGTCATTTGCAGAAAACCAGTCACATGCTCTCAAAATATCCAGCTCAGGATCCCCTTTTTTTTTGCCCCCTAAAACACTGCATGGGGGGGTGGGAGGGTTGGGAAGGTGCTGAAGGACCATCCTTACTTTATACCTCAGTGAGTCCGTACATTTCCGCACATAACACATAATTTTATTAAAGCCCTAGAAGCAAGATCAAACAAAACCATGCCGTCATTTCCATGAGTGGTCCCAGCCACATCATGGGTATTTCCTACAGGGAACAATGCTATCTTCTTCCTACTATGCACAGCTCTCAGCTGCTCATCTCTCCTTCTTTTCCCAGTCTTTGAGCACAGTAAATTGAAAATCTGAACTGAAAGAAAAGCCAAAACAACCCACAAATAAAACACCTCTGTACAGAAAGACAAAATCCATGTATTTCAGATCATTGTGCTTCTCTAAGGATTTTCAATCAAATAAAAATCCAGCCATTCACCTGGAACTGAATAACTCATTCAGGCTGAACAGTATGGGTTTTAATTCTATTCTGTGAGTATAAAAATCAGAAACACAACTATTGCCTTTGGACTACGCAGGAGTTCAGCTTTCTGACAGCAGACTACCTCTCCTTACAAACCTAAAACATTGTCAGTACAGGGGCACTATAAAAATTCTTAGTTTCTATATTAGTGTCTGTTTAGAAAAACTGATAAACTCCCCAGATTTGCAGGTAAATTCTGCATAACTATTCACATTTTGTGTTCTGAAGTATGTACGTCCTACTCTTCCTCTGCTTTCCAATTCTACCATTGCATATAAATGCCACTGAAGTGCTTTGTGCAACACAAAACAATAGTTTCCTTGTACATGCAATTTTGCCCACTTCAGGTCTTCAACTAATTTGCTGATTTTCAAAAGAAGTCAAACAACACTGACTCAAAAATTAATTTAGTTTTCTGACTCCTCCATTACTATATTTAATGAAGGTGAAAGTGAAACCACTTTTACTAGAGCATAAACTATGCTTTCAAGTAGCTGATAAGTTTAGCTTCCTTATGGCCTCAGATGATGCCAAACCAGTATCTAAATATTTTACTTCATATTATTAAAAGGCAGAAAATGTATTTACAATCTGTTTAAACAACAGTTTGGGATGATGGTTTTCATTTTCATTTTTTAGAGTTATGTAGCCCATTATTAGAATGAGAAGTTTCAGAAACACCTTTGGTGGGGACAGAAAATGAGAAGGAAAGAAGGGTATTATTTGTTGGTGGTGTTTTCTGTTGGTTTGTTTTGGGGGGTCATTACCTTCTTTTTTATTCCAACAGCTTCTGTTCATCTGTCTTGAGAACAATAAATGTGATATAAGATAAAATTATTTAATTTCCTTTGTCCATACCCCTCTAACCCAGTGTTTTGGGTTCGTTAGTAATAAATTCAATTAGTATCTCTAACTCTAGCCTGTTTTGCCCATGACAATATTTGATGAGTCATCTCTTCCAGTTCTTAAGTCATGAATCCTTCGTTATATTTTCTGTCCCCTGTCCAGCTGCAGAGGTGAGTGAGAGAGAGGCTTTGGTGGGTGCCTGGCATCCAGCCAGGGTCAACGCACTACATCCATATTTCCTTTTTCATCTTATTTCCTGATGTATTCTCTTTTTTTTTTTTTCTTCTTCTTTTTTCTTGGTTGAGTATCTGTTTCTTCTCTGCATTTGAATTCTGTTTTGGCAGCTTGGATGTCTGACTCTTCCTTCTTCCAGTCACCAAAAAGCTATGTGCTGCTGGGTGAAGAGAATGCATTTCTTCACCCAGAGTGCCAGAGGCACAGAAAAGAGGCTTAGGTCTGTGATCTGTCATAAGAGCTTCTTCAAGCTTCTTCAAGCTTCTTCAGTTCTAACGTTAAGCCAACATTAGAACTAAGACAAAAAAGTGGAGAGGAAAAAGGTATCATTTTTTTTGAAGACAGCTGTTGCTTTCCTATTCGCAATATTTTCTCTGTATATACATGTAGTTATTAACGTTCTAAACCACTCCGTTTTTTCCCATGTTCTCTATCTGTTTAAACTAGGCTCAAAACCTTAACAAATATTGGGCACCATGTAAATTGCCTAAAGCTGTGTTTACCAAAGTTATTTATATATTAATTTTTATTGTACAGAATGATACTTTATAATACCTCTTTTTTAAATTGAGATAAAAATATGAGTAATTCCTAAATATTTTTAATGACTGGGATGGGGAGAATAAGTCTTGAATTTACATAATCTGACAGAATTCTACATAACTTACGACATTTCAAATGTATTTTAGCAACTGTTACTGCTATTACATATCATACAGAAAACAGAACTATATGTTATACATAGAGGAACTTACGCCAAGACACACAAACCGTGCTTTTCAAGATTTCAATCAAGCCACTGACAGTACTTGTCTGAAACTAAAGTAGGCATAGCTATAATTAGTTGTAAATGTGAAAAACATTTTTTAAGTCTTTCACTTCAAAACCATATGTACTAATACGATACATTAATTACAGTAAAACAAGTAAATTTAGACCTATGAGCAAGTGTGGGCGTAACTACACACTGGGTCACTCAGTGAAATAATCATCATTTCATCGGCTGCATGGTTTTACGTCAGCTTCTGAAAACGTAGAATCCTAAAATGCACGCAACCTGAAGCCACCCACCATTCCAGAAGACGATGTGCTGCAACATGATTTTCAGTGTTACCTCATTCCTCCTGCCTTCCCCCACCTCCTGCCCATTTTCTAAGGGAGGAAAAAATACAGAACAGAGGACCGAGGACAATCTTTCATGATAATCAGCATTAAAAACAAGCAAAAGAAGGCTGCATGCTATAACTTTTCAGAGATATGAAAAGCCATTAAAATGTATCACTATCTCATGGTATAGTCACTGTGACACTAGCTACAGCAAAAACAAGTTAGCAGCTAACATGAAGGGATTTGATTACTCATTACAGTTCATTCACTGCAAAGAATCATGAAAATGGATCAGCACAGAGGTAAATGATCCTTACCCCAATGACAACCTCTCCACATCATTGCTGAGGAAAGGAGAGAGCAGTGGAACTTAGGTACTTTTGTTGCATAAACTTCCATCTGTTCTATAAACAGAAAACAGTTACTAATCTAGATGTTATTTCCTATGTGTTGACCACCGCCTTTTCACTGTTGGTCTGCAAGCACCCAGGTAAACTCAGGCTTCTTTTTAACCAGAAATATCTTCTTTCACTGCATTGTTTCCATGTTATGATACCTGCAGATACAACAAAGTTGTTCTTCATATGTGTACAGTGGCAGGAATCCTCAGCTGCAGAAATTCCAAACTGCAGGGATAGAAGGTAGGTCACCACATGTATTACGACAGCCCCTCGAAGTACTGCAGCTACAGGAGGTTAAGTTGCTTGGATCAGTTCATCATTCTGAACCCACTCACAGCAATTAGTAAGAATCCTTACTCATTTTACCTTATGTTTGATGAACACATGGATCTAAAATTCAGATGGAGACACAGAATCACAGACGTTTCTCTGGAGGGACCATCTAGGAGATCATCTAGGCCAAGCTCCCATTCAAGTGGAGATTATTACAAGCATTAAAGCAGCACGGCCTTGGTTTTGATACATCATGGTCTAGACACCTGAAAGTATGAAGACTACAATCTTTCTGAGCAAACTATTCCAGTGCTGCTCCATTCCTCCTAGAAGGTTTCTAGAAGGTCCAAGAAAGACCACATGTTTGAAGATTTAAAGGCTCAGTTCTGTAGAAAAGCAAGTCAGAAGAACTTTGGCCAATAAATCATAGAATCAATGCAGGCCAAACAGACCTCGGACGATCATCTAGACCAAGTTATGTTGCTCCAGACCTTTCCAGTCAGGTTTTGAGTATCTCACAAATAGAAAGTCCACAATGTCCTGACAACCTGTTCCAGAACCAGACCCACAAAGAGAAAGTTTTTTCTTATGTTTAAATGGAATTTCCTGTGTTTTGGTTTGTGCCCATTGCCTCTTGTCATGTCACTGGGCACCACTGGGAAGTACCCGCCTCCATCTTTACTGTTTCCTGTAAAGCATTTATACACTGATGAGGTTCCTCTGAGCCTTCTCTCCTCTAGGCTAAACCTCAACTCCTCGAGACAATCCCCATGTTACAGATGCTCCAATCCCTTACACCCTTTTGTGGCCTTTCACTCCAGTACATCTGTGTCTCTTCCAAACACCTGAATGCAACTATAACACTCCTTTCTATATTCAAATGTTAAAATAAATAAAACCATTTTAAAAAGCATCCAGGCAATTACAGAAGGAAAAAATCCACCTAAATTTGTCACCCTCACAGACTCCGAATTTCCAGAAACTTTTATTGACATTAGAATTAAATTAACATCTTCATTTAGTACAATAGTCAGAGACTTTTAATGGCATCACAGTGCTAACCTAGTGCTTGTTGGGTAATGGCTGTTAATACTGCATGCACCAAGCAAGGGTAGTGCATGCTCTATAATTCCACAGAAAGCCTTCAGTAATATTTTTACATTCCTGAAAAGCAGTTAGAAATAATTTCACCAAAGAAGCTAGGACAGAAATCTACCTTTAGTAATTTCAAGTAAACTTCAACTATGCATTAAGGGAAAAAAATACCTGAGATCACAAAACATACAAACTGCATGCACTTTTCTATTCTGTAAGCACAACATCTCTCTGTACAAACTACACAATTTCATGTATTTGCTACAATAACAGCTTTGCAGCTCTGAATAACATCGACCATTGTGGTATCTTCTGCTGGCTTAGAATTTATTATGCTAAGAATATAAATGGAAGCAGGCAGACAAATTCACTCTGTTTGCTTCAGGGATATAAATGCTATTCAAACTCATAAATGAAGAAACTTAGCAATAAAGATTAATGATCCAATCCTGCAAGATTATGTAATCCTGAAATGCATTTCAATGAAAATCAAGATAAAACAATTCGTCACAAGTTATTTTCTAAATATCATCCCATGCACATAAAACCCTCAAAAATCCTAATTTTCTGTCCTGCCTGCAAGATTGCAGGCTAGGAAACAAGATTCAACATTGTTCTTGCCAATAATTTTCAACTCTACATAGTATGCAGTTGGTTAGATCCAAACACTGAGAGAAATGCAGGATCACCAGAATGCTTTCAGCCTCACAGGAGCATCACCTTTTCCTGAATGAGGTAATTCAAGACACGCAGGCAATCTGCTATCCCAATTCACCTGACATGTAGTCCATACTCTGTTCAGGACTTTCAAACATGGCAGGGGAAAAAGGGCTGCAGATAACCGAAGTGCTCTGCAACCGCAGTCTGCCCTTTACTGACACCTGTCTCTCCCTCCCTGCATATGAGATGCACATCCAGTCATGTAACACTCCAGAAGATGGAAACAGATTAGCTGCCTAACATCAACATAGTTTTGATGGTTCAGAGGAATGATTACAATTGGGAGCATGCTACATAAATTGCTTTGGGGCCATTTCTGGTTGCTGCCTTTCTGATAGACACAAGGAATCTCTGTAGGTGCTTTTGCTGTACCACACATATACAATCAGCAACAGTTCTGTCAGAAATATACAGATCTCATGTTCTAAAAGCGAGCACATGACAAGAAGGGGCCTGTGAGAAACATCCTTTATAGTTGAAGCTATATGGCTTATATGGAAAACATGGAGGAAAACCTGTCCATTATAAGTTTTGAGAAAAACGGAGGTCCTGTACAGCTAAAAGAATTTGTCTTACAAATCAAACTAAAAGCTGTATCTTACAGAAAAAGGTTACTTCTGGTGATTTCATTTCTAATTTGTAGCCTACCTCCCTTAAGTCTTTTGTCAGTAAGCAAACTGTCCATTAGATGCCCACTGTTGACTGGTAACATCATCTTTTCATTAGTGAAACACCAAAATGATGCTCCCTGCATGCTTTTCAGTCTCTCTCTCTCTTTTTTTTCCATTGAAACTGTAGACTATAATAACAGTATCTATTTCTGTCAGGAAAAAAGAACCAACCAAACTATACCACAAACATAATACAGTAAGAGCCCCTTCCCTCAATTACAACTAAACTGGCTTGTAAAATTTCAGGCTTAGTATCCAATAATCTTTTGAGATATATGATGTTTATATCAGCATTGTTCTGTAAGCTACAATTTTGCAACTGTCTAAAATTAAATTTTGAAATTAAACTCTGAATGCCAAAAAATGAAAAATAAGACTCTTGAGGTTAGGGCATAAGGAGTCTGCAGAGTTGGCTCTAATTCCAAGCTTCTCACATTGTGATGATTTTAAGCAATCCATAATTCTCCATTTCTTTAGCTTTTGCTTATGAAAGAAAACATGTATTTCCAATGTTTCTCACATGTTTTACTAAATCAAATTAAGCCCTGAAGTACATAAATACCTTTAAACAAAAGATGCTGCACAAACAGAATTCTTAGACGACAAAACTGCAATACAAACTGCAGAAATATTTCACAATAAAGAACAAAGTAAACATTCAGGTTGTACTGTGTTTGAGTTTTTCTTTATAAAATATTTGTGATATAAAAGTTGTTGACATTTTTGATATCTTATTCTGAAAAGTATACATTTCTTTCCCTATGTTAGGATAAAAAATACTCTGCTCCTTTACATACACAAAAAAGCCCAAACCCTGGAACCCAACTTCCATAAATACCCAGTATCTCTCTGCAGCAGCTACTTATGCATCAAAAGCTACCCTCAAAATTATGCTGCCCACACATAATGATTACTCACTTAAACCAGAAAGAGGAACTTTGAAATAAGGGTAAGCATTATCTTTATACCAAAAGAAATTGAAAGGGAAAAAACCCCAAAGAGTTACAGTCAAAAATCACACTTGTGGTCATAGCCAGGGAATTTCAGCTTCTATTTCCTAACTGACCATCAAAGAAAATGGACTGTGGCCTGTGTGCAGGGTACCAAAGATATTAGTGTACATCAGGTTTCCCACCAAAAAGATTTTTCTGTTCCAAAGGTTTTGAGTTCCTCTGAAGAATAATTCATGACAGCAACAGATTTGCAATCACAAAACATTTGACTCAAAATTAGTCCATTTTCATGCTTTAAGCTTAAAAATTTCAATTCATACATGCATGCATATCTCCCATTACAGTGCCCAGCTGTCATGCACTGCAGCAGTTTCTTCGTTCGTGCTCCAAAAAAAAAAAGGATTTCCCAATCTACACCCTTCTCCACTGCATGAGCTTTGTGAGGTTTTTTATAGAGCTATACCAGTCCCTCAGATGATGTCTCACTACTCATACATGAACATCCCCTCAGTTTGCTCCTCAGTCAACTGAGAGCAGTTTGGTTCTATTTGCACACACCTTAACATTTACCTATATATTGCAAGTATCTACCTTTTTTTCTTTTTCTTTTGTGTGCGTTTATATTTATATATATATATATATCTCTATATATATATATCTATCTTACTTTTGAATGTATCTGAAAGTACTTTCATCTTTAAATAGATTTTATGTTCCACATTCCCAGCCTCCAAACATCAGTTCATAGCAATTACTTCTTGTGTGAAATATTAGAGACAGAAGAATATTGAAAGAATTGTATGTGCTCAAAGCTTTTGTTTGCTTTTCCGTGGTAATTATTACATTTCACATCCAACTATAGACAGTAAAACTAAATTAATACCAAACAACTGAGATTTCACACATAACATAGCTTCCCCTATGCACAGTGTGAATCTCCTGTACCTTCACAATAAGCACTGGCTAGTTAGTGTATTTTCCATGCACTGGAACTTACATGGTGAAAACACCTGTAAATTAACTTGGCATCCAGGGAATTCCCTCAACATCCAGACCAGGGATATGTCACATTTTCTCATCTATGTATCTAACTGAAGTGCTCATCTGGTGACATGTCAAAAGGCAGAATTCTTTTTCTTTTTGTCTGTACTCTTACCCCCACTCTGGTTTGGGGTTTTTTTTAATGGTCACTTTTGCTCTTCTCCTGATGCCATTTCAGGTTTCACCAAAATGATTTTGGCTAAAGAGAACATTGGTAACTAGGAAAAGAGACCTCTCTCCCCCAAACTCTGAATTTTGGTGTAGTATTAAGTAACAACAAAAAAATGGGCAAGATGATCCGAAATCCCTATATTACAGCAATCTTTGATCTGTCTCAAGAGATTTCCATAATTTGCTTTGGCTGCTAAGCAACAAATTAAATATGATTTGGTATATTTAAATGCATTATTCCTCCTACTGCTCTTCTGACTGAAAAAAATACAGTTATAATAATGCTGTTGGCACAGAGCAATAGTCTTGAGCAAAGGTCCTATATTTCAGCAGGTGTACTCATTGTGAGCCAAAGAATATATATTTGTTTGCCCTGCAGTAAAAATGAAGAAATACAGAGAATGTAATGTCCTACAATCTATTTCCAGAGTCACTATTGTTTGGATTGTCATCATACCTACAGGGATTACAATTTTGCCTAAATTAGCCAGCTCATGGCAAAATAATAGGTAAGACAAACATAAGATGGGTAAGTAACTACACCTGGGGGTCTCTGCTTGAGATCAACTAGTTTATTGGGAATTCAGCATTCCATTCTGAGATTTGACACATGTGGATGCTACATTTCCAGCTGAGAAAGTCAACTGAACAAAACCAAGTTCAGTATCCATCAAAAATACCCCCTGCTCAGAAACCAGAAGCACACCACCAGTCTTTTGATTCTAATATGCTACTACTGTAACAAAGCACACGGAGAAAAAAATTTAATGTAGAGTTCCAGTAAAAGTGCAGTGAAATCGTAACAGACCTTTGTTTTCCAATTTATGTGCACCATAAATTCATAGAATCACAGAATGGTTTGGCTTGGAAGAGACCTCTAAAGATCACATTGTCCAACCCTCCTGCCTTTTTAGGGAAAGGGACACTTTCCACTAGACCAGGCTGTTCAAAGTCCCATCCAACCTGGTCTTGAAAACTCTCAAGGATGGGGCATACACATCTTCTCCAGAAAACCTGTAGTGGTGTCTCACCACCTTCACCATGAAGACTTTCTTCCTGATATCTAACCTAAACCAGTGCTCTTTCAGTCTGAAGCCGTTTCCCCTTGTTCTGTCACTACAGGCCCTTGTAAAACAGTCCTTCTCCAGCTTTCCTGCAGCCCCCTTTAAGTACTGGAAGGCTTCTGTAAGGTCTTTCTGGCACCTTTTCTTCTCCAGACTGAACAACCCCAGCACTCTCAACCCCTGACTCCATAAGAGAGGTGCTCCAGTCTCCTCTGATCATCTTTGTGGCCTCTTCTGGACTTGCTCCAACAGGTCCATGTCCTTCCTATGTTGGGGGCCCCAGAGCTGGATGCAGCATTCCAGGTGGGGTCTCACGAGAGCGGAGTAGGGGGCAGAATCACCTCTCTTCACCTGCTGGCCAGGCTGCTTTGGATGCAGCCTGGGACAGAGTTGGTTTTCTGGATGAGCACACACTGCTGGGTTATGTTGAGCTTCTCTTCCACCAACACCCTAAGTCCTTCTCTTCAGGGCTGCTCTCAATCCAATCTCTGTCCAGCCTGTATGGATTGGCATTGCCTTGATCCAGGTACAAGTCCTTATACTTGGCCTTGTTGAACTTCATAAGGATCAAAAAGTTTCTCAGAAGGCAAGAGAAGAGACCAGTCATATCTATGTACCTTCAATTTAAAACACAAAATAAAGTACTGCTAAAGATGGAAAATAACCTTTGAGTTTGAAGAAGGAAAGGAAAGGAACACCCAGCTTCCTTTCGCATCCTTAAAGTGACTATGTTAAATGTGAATTGAAAGCAAGTAACAGCATTTGGTGTGTGGGCAGGAGGCTTGCTTTGCTACTACCAGTGTTTGTCATATGTCTACCGAATATAAGCACTTTTGGTCCTAATCTTGCAGTATTAATTGGTAAAACAGTAACAAAACCATCAGAATCAAAGGAAAGTTTTATTTGCAACATCTTAGTGTCTGTTTTTGAGACCAAAACATTCTTGCATTCTTTATCTCAGTCACAGTAACTTTCTGTGCACACATTATTCAAATTATTCTTTATTATCCATGTGCTTACTAGATGAACATTAGCCTGTAGTAACACCTTTGTGAGGAATATTTTCTTTATTTATCCACGTCATTATGATGGATGACTTTAATTTCAGCTGCAATATTAAGGAAAAATAAACTACTAGATTAGGTTGTCAGAAAACGTCTTTTAAAATTTCCATGAACAAAAGATTAACAAAATTAATTTCTTCACACACAAACCTATCAGACCTCATTCCTCCACTCTCTGTTAAAATTGTATCTTCAAAAGAAATTACTTAAGATGATAAGAGGCTTAGCTTGATCTCATTATTTATGTAAAATAATCCCAATATTAACTATATTAATCAAAACAAATTATGATGACAAATATATTTGAAATACATGGGTATAAAGCAGGTTTTATTGCAAATATTCACAATGTGACTGTAATGTTGTTTTTGATATATCTGTTCATTTTTCCTCATCTGAAAGCTGCTAGTATTCATATCCCCAAAAAGGAAGTATTTATTTGTCTATAAAAAAGATTCAACACATAGTATATGGATGGACAGCCTCTACTGGGATGACATCCTCAAAGACCAACAGAGAAAAACACTGAGTTAAAGTGATTGTATAACCACTGCTGGGACTACTACTAAGAAATACCAGAATTTTCAACACTGTACAACTGTTCAGTAGAAATAACTTCTCAGCACTGCAAAGATGAAAATTAAAAGACACACATTCCTCTTCTTGTTAATTTACAAGTTTGGAAATTTAGCTTTCTTCTCTAAGACATAAACCTAAGGAAGGCCTTTGGGGACTGGGCCTTCAAGATGTTCAGGACCAGTTTTCTTTTACTTTGCCAAGACCTTGATTCCTGAGTCATCTTTAAATTATCACAGATTGTAAGAAGTGGTGGACATATAGTTCTGATCCTGTTTCAGCATGGCAAAAAAACCCCACGAACCCCTAGACAAACAAAACTCAAACAAAATCCCATACCCAAGCTCACTGTATGATAGTGGAAGGAATGACATGGAGATACTTGAGGAATGAATCATCTGAAACCGTGTAAGTACAAGGAGATAAGGCTGGCAGCTGACTGGGCAAGTGGCAGCCCTGCTGAGTCGGACCTGAGGGTTGCAACAGACCCTCAGCTGAAGACAAGCCAACAACGCCTTTTCATCACAAATAAGGCAAATGGCACATTGGGCTGTATTAGGAAGAAAAATAACAATCCAGAAACAAGAACAAACAAAAGTTACCAGTCTGCCTTTAACTCAGTACCAGTAGGGAAAACCTAGAATATTGGTTTTGGGGTTTCAGCCTCAAAAAGACTATTAGGAAATTGGACAGAGTCCTCCTGGATGGTAAAGAGCTGAGAACTCAACCTCCAAGAAGACTAGGCAAGCTAGATCATTTCAGCCAAAAGGACTCAGGAGCAATTTAATAACAGCAAATGACATAGTTCTGAGTTCAGCAGAAGTCTGGACTACATAGAGCAAAGCTCCCTGCTCATCACAACTATGGTTTTATCTTATGAAAAGACTTTAAAACTGCTAAGGGATTAAAAGAATAGGGAAAGGCATTTATGGAAAAATTCACCAAATTTTCCTAGTGTTATGGTAATTATCTTAGAATTGTAGGACTATCTCTCCTTACAGAAGTTGTTTCAATGCAAAATAAAACAGGAAGGAAGACTGGAATTACTACTAAAATAAAATGTGTCCCATCAGCTGAGGCATATAACATACTAAGAAATGGTCTGAATTAAATGAGTCCTGATGATGTACTAAAGGACTACTTTCTGAGAAGAATGTAATGCAAAACAAACTCCCTGCCGTCCCTCCTCCCCCTAGCACTACTTTAATGTTTTATTTTAAACTATGCATTTAATTCTTCTGGAAAAATAAACAATTACAGATGTCTGTCAGACATGGCATCAGATTACTGATAACTAACTTATGCATACAAACTGCTTATTAGATTTTAGAATAATCTCTTTCTACCTCTTACAGAACTGACAGCATAAAATCTTATTTCATTTTAACTGTCACTGTTATTGCCTATTTTACTTCAAACCCCCTCATCCCCAAGTTCATTACTAAAGTTTCCCCATCAATAATGTCACATTTACAATTAAGAAGTTAATTGAAAGCATTCACAGAATAGGGTGTCTCCAGTTTGAAATAATATATTTACAAGAATTATTTTCCTCTGAAAAACAGTCCAAGTTTAAGAAGAATAAGAACCAGTTACAGCTGAGATTTTAGAAAGAATGTTCTGTGTAGAATACTCATCACAATTATTTCTGATAAAAGCCCAACTGTAAAGTCCAGTTCCAAATCTACACAGATGCCTTATTTTCCTACTCCGCTGGTTTTAAATTAAGCATAATGTGATGAGAATGAAAAAGACAGCTTCTCTCCTTAAAGAGAAACTTCAGGAATTCCCTGCAGCCACTCAGCTTTCCCAGTCTACTTCTTTTTCTAAGGAGCCTGATTCTATTGAAGTCAATTGCAAAGCCTTCTTGATTTCACAAGTGCAGAAACAGATTTGACAAGAATTGTTGGAAAAGTTTTGCATAAATCTGCAATGAATACTTTGGTAATAATTTAATAACCACTTTTTAAGCAGTACAGATAGAAATCCTGCAGTTTCTACTCCTGTGTTTCTACTTCAAGCATACAGGCAAAATTTTCTGAAAATAATAGAATATTAATCCAAGCAAAATATAATCCAGAAGAAAAACCCCAAACAAACCAAAAAGACCTTGGATGAGTACCCAGTCCTGGTTACTGTAAGCCACACAACTGCAGGGTGCCGTGAATGCAAGAACCATCAGCAGGGACTGCTTAATGAAATCAGTACCTCAAGAATTTCTTGACAATCTACATTCTAACAAGCACATTTCTGAAAATCAATGAGCCTTACAGATATTAAAATAAAAATATTCTCTATATATTATATATTACAATTAAAATATTATATCCATATAAAATCCATAATTTTTTTCAAAATACACATATAGAAGCAAAACAGAGACAGGTTTTCTGCCTCAAGTTCAGTGTCCACAGTGCAAGAATTTTATAGAACATATTAGCCTAAGTCAGTCATAAAGTTTCAGATTGCATAATGTTCTTAAAACCAGACACTGCTGAGGCTTTGTGTAGATTAACATAAGGCACTGAAGCTTCATACCCACACTTAAATAACTGACTCTGCAAAACCTTGTGGTGCTATCTTTAAGGAAAAAAGCATCTGTCAGGAGGTAAGATGAAAACCTAACTGATATTCTAAGATTGTAGGATGAATGACAATGGCTAACAAGATATTAGGCTGACTATCTAGAAGTTCTTCAGAGAAAACAAATATTGCCCATAAATAAGGTCTACTAATACCTACAGGCCTTTCAGTTCTGCAAAGGGTTTCAAGCCTCAAGTAGCAGTTTAATTTAGTTCTGTATCCCATAAGCTTTCTCCTTCTCTCACATTTTTGTAAGATTGTAAATTCAGGTGTTTTTATTTTCTTAAGTAAGACCTTGATTTAGGAAGGATCTGCATTTTGATTCTCTGCATCCTTTGTATTTCTGTCACCTTTCTCTGCTTGCTTTCCTCCTTCCACTTTGTTTTCAATCATATTTTCCACTGATTATAGTTGTATACAGGATTTCGTTTCCCAGAAGGAAGGCTATTTGCCATTCCCTAACTGCTATTCTCTATTTCTTCTCAAATGTACATATCTGTATGCTTGAGCTTTCTTCCACAGCTCTTTCACCTCTCCTTTTTTTCCTAGATTGTTCATCAACACACCAGATTTATCTTCCTTTCTCCCTTCAGCTGCCAGATTCATTTCCTCCTTATAGCATATTTTATATCCTTCAATCCCTCTCCACTCTTTCAACTTCCTTCACAGTGCATACAATCTATAAATATATATATATAAAGCTATCAACATTCAATACATCATTAAAGAAAACCTTGAGAGTTTTTCTACCAATTTCAAAAGGGTGGAGGCCTTAAATAATTTAAGACAAAAATTGGCAGTTTTAAAAGTTAATTTTCTTAGGGGAGAAATCACACAGAAGTCTCCAATGCCCTTCAAATTCAGTAGGCATTTGAAAAAAATCACTAATGCTTGTTTTTTTCTATTCCATCTGACTCCTCCCTACAGTTTCTTGCTGCACTGCTTCACCCATCTTAACTTGATGATTAAACTTCAGTGCCTTCACAGATAATGTCATATATTGATCCCACTCATCCATACATTTTGCAGCTTCATCACACCAGGATGTGATCACAGGCAACTATGGATATCATCATCCTCATTGCATGCTGAAATGAACCAAAAAATCTTTCTCTTTTTCACACATGGCAGACTGACCACAACAGGGGTTTCCTCACATTTGCAGAACTGCTGTCACCCCCTTCTCATCCTTTGTCAGGTTTAGCTTTTTTCCAAGGCGGGAGAGAAATTAAGTAGATAGAACACACTTTGAAAACAAAACAAAATGTCAAATTAGTGGATTCAAATTATGACTGACTAGTCCGTGTTCTTGTTTCAGCCTTGTAGGTGAAAGAGAGGGGGCATTTTGCTGATGCATTTTTAGCTACAAGTTTTCACTCACTTCTTACTTAGTGGTTTGTTTTTTTCTTCATAGTACTCATCTCGTTTCTTCCCAAAGACCAGGCCTGGGAAAAGAACTTTGAAATCTCGCCATTTCATCCCCCTCCACAGCCCATCTAAGTAGTTGCATTAAGACAAGAGGCCCTTAAACCTAACAACTTCTTGTTGTGGCAAAACTGCTCTATGCATAGCCTGTAACTGGAAAGAAAAGGAATATGACAAAGTTTAGATTCTGACTTTCCACTTTGACGTTTTCTAATAACTACCAATGGGACAAAAACAAATTCATTGAGAAGCAGACAAATATTAAGCTTCCTTTCTCAGGGAAATTATGTATTCTATGCAAAAAGCACAAGTTTACTGAAAGAGTCAGGATTTCACTTGAACATGGCAACTGACATACATGAGAAGAACAAACCAAGTAAAGAGATTATTTTGCACACCATCTTAGCAGATTTCAAAACCGTATTTTATTTTGCTAAATCTGGCTCATTACAAAAAGCTGGAATACTTTAAAAAACACTTTCCCGAGATGACCACATAAATTGTGTTATAATGGTGAGCTAGCAATATCCAGAAATGAGACTATTATTGCAGACAACAACACTCGAGGTTTCCTTTAATTTGGTGGCAGAATTTTTAAGACTCAGTTGGGAACCTGAGCAAATTTCTTTCAGAACATAACTGCCAATATGATCCTGAGACTGCTCGCTGTCCTTGTTAGCAATTCCCTATACTTTTCTAAATCCTATTTCTCACCTGTTAAACCTCATTTGTAGTTATTGGTTTCTTCCAGTCTTGAGACAATAATAAGATGAAACCAAATAGGAAACCAAATATTCTTCCTTAATGACACTGCTGCCCAGGCGTTAAAAAGAGCAGAGAAGCTCTAAAAGTTCTGTTTGGCTTTCATTATAACAATTATAAATGCTACGAGCTGTTACATGACATTTATATTTATTATAGTTGTGAATGGTCACACAGCAATCCTTTAGGATTTCACACACAAATCACCTATCACCAAAGATGACTTGTCTGACCTTGTGCATCTTTATTTAATTAAAACTGTTACAATAAAAAAAACCCCTCATGTTTATGGTTTTATTTTGTTCTCTCTAAATACAGTTCTGCCTACAATGAAAGCATAAACAAATCTTTTACAGTAACTGCAAAGTTTTGGTTAGAATGATATTTTTCAACGTCCTAGGTATAAACAAATGAATTGAATTAGCTAAAAATTTCTTTTGTGAGCAATCTTTACATATCATGATGTAAAAAACCCTCCCCAAAAAAATCCCCATATGTATCAGCATTGTTAATAATTAATAAAAAACAAAAAAAACCCCAAAAAACGTAAGATTTCAAAATCTTGAAAGCAAATTTTACCTTCTTTTCATATTACTGAGTCATAGATAACAGAATATTTTGAGTTGGAAGGGGCCCACTAGGATCATCAAAGTATAACTCCTGGCCCTGCACAGGGCAGCCCCAAGAAACACACCATAGGCTTCATCAGTAGCTCTTTAAATAATACTAGTTATTACAAATAAACCAAAATGTTTATAGTCTTTACATTCTAGAATTTACTGGTCACACATTATTCCTTTGCTACCTTCTCTAGCTTGATACAAATTTCTAGCTTTCAGTTTAAAATTCAATTCCTATTAAATACAGTTTTTTGCTTAGATATATGATGGTGAACTTATGAAAATAAGCACAGCATAACACATCATTTTACCAGTCCAACCTTTAAAACATTTGAAAGAGTGATAAGCCTCACAACTAGAATAACAATGGACAAAAATTCTTTATTACTATTTAGAGCAATTAGAAAAAAATTTCAAGCAGTAACTTTAATTTACAACTCATTATTTAGGCTGTTAAAATGATTAAGCCTTCCACATCCATTGAAGTGACCTACCACTTTCAGCAAGCATAGCTTGACACCAGCTGTAGAAGTCTGTAATACATTTACTTGCCTAGCCTTGTGTATGATACCTGCACACTAAAGCAAGTCCTGCATGTCATCATTCTACTTTATCACGCAGACAACACTTACCTCTACCACGAAAAGCGAACAAAGCATTTTATTTACTGCCTCACTTATCATGGCACAAAAAGGTAAGAACTGTGAACAGGAACTTACTCCACAACTGAGGCTGTTTTCTCTTGCTCAAACTAGAGCCTCAGCAAGCATCACCACTTTGTAGAAAACAGAACACAATGGTGAGATGAAGGGGAAAAAAAAAAACCAAGAAGACTAATGAAATGCTTCTTCTTAGTGTTCACCTGACATAAAAACCAGACAAGCACAGTGAGAAGAGTTTCAATTTTTTTTTAAAATTACTTTTTTAATTAGTTTTTCAGGTTTTTTTTGCTTACATCTTTTATCTAAAAGCTCAAAAATTAGAAGTCAACATTTTGTCAACGTCTGCTAAAACATGCTGTCAACTTCTGTCAATTTTTATTGTTTGGAGTACAGTTATTTTTAGAAGAATTATATTTAGGAGTGAGTTAAACTAGCCTGTTCACATTGCACACTACTGCTTAATACTTCTGACAGTAGCTGTTGTCTTTCTTTTATGGCCAACTTAAAAAAAAACATTAAGAGAACTACACTCTTGAGATCTGAGTACAGCTCTAGAAGTTGTTTAACGGCTGAGTGAATGCAACTACTATTTCAAGCAGTAACGTGGGTTGCAGAGGTCAGCAAGGGCTGAAGTGAAATGTTCACTTCAATTAGTTTCTAATACCTTAAGTTCAAAATGTTCTGACAAAGAGCAACTTACGAATTCCATGAAATATCCATTATATACATGTCACAACAGACCATTAAAGTGACTCAAGGCTCTTCAGCCACTAAAAAGCAGCAGTCACACAACGTCTGCATAGAGCTCTTTCTTCATGACACCAGCTGTCAATCTGAGGGGCTTTTAATGTTGCACTGAAGCATCATGTCCCCTTACAGATGAGACTCTCTCTGGGGCCATTTTGGGTAGGTGTTACACACCACGGATGGCAAACACTGAGGTGAGAAGAAAGGTATTAGATGGCATTCTCTAAGGGAAGGTCATCACTGCCCTTTAGAAAAGCAGCAGTTTTGGGTACCTTCCTTTCTCCACCGCAAGACAGTGAACCTATTGCCTCTCTGCATTCCTCATTCTCAGCTCTGTTTTGTGGGCATGCACAGAGGGACAATTGAGCAGGGATAGCCAAACCAAGGCCGTGTTTCTCAAACTGCAGTAAACAGATGCTCAGCAGCTTCAAGGAAAAAGGTTTGAAAACTAGTTGTTTTAGAAAGAGTTCGATATACACTCTTACCAGCTGCATCACGGCAGCGAAGGTTTGCAGCACACCACCAGATTCAGGAAGAGATGCTTAAGCATATCAGGCACTGAAAATGGGGGAACAACACTTATAGGTGTTGAATTTTTTGCCTGTAGGAATAGACCACCTTCATAAATTCATGCTCCATTGCAATAAAAGAGCTGACAGTAAATCTGCACTTATGGAGATGCCGTACTTAGAAGAGTGAGAAGAAAATAATGTGACTTTAAATTTAATATATACAGGAAAGAACATGATCTTTCTGAGACTGGAATTTGGGTGAAGTAGAGAAGTTTGTAATCACAATGAAACATGGTTCCACAGTCTATCAATTCTTATTTCCCTACCAAGCCATTATATGACAGTTACTGGTCAGCTTAATTCTTGTCTGTCCCCAAACAGCATTCAAGACTACTAATATGTTATAAAAAAAATTTAAATTATCCGAAGTGCACCTAACCACTTCACTCCATATTGAAATATTAGGAGGAGGGGAGGTATAAAAAACCCCAAATCATCAGTAGTGTTTAGTTCAAGGCATAGCGTATTTATTAGAAAAACTAAGTAAGAGACACTGACTCCATTTCCACAGACCTAAATGTATCAGCTTTTATGTAAAAGATACATTTTTTCAGTACTGCACAGACAGCTCTATTTTTACAGAAAACCCCAACCAACAACAAAAACAAAAGCACCAAAACAAATGAAAAAACCCCATCCCACCTTGCTTTTATTTACTTGTTGTGCCAAGCAACTTTTCATTACATACAGTTGAGTCAAATCTGACCATACTGTTAAAAAAGCCTAGATCTAATACAACACTTACAATACACCTACATGGACAACTGAAGACAGCTATCTGTTCATGTCTGGAAATGAGCCAGCACTGCCTCAGCCCCATCATATTGCCCACAACAGTATGGACTGCCTTTCAGAGAAGAAACCTCTTCTAACCTCTTCCAGACTACCAACATACACTATGGTACGAATCTAAAATCTATGAATGGCAGTAAAGACAGGTAAACTTTACATTCCATCCCTTTTCTAGTTTTCATTTGTCAGATTTAAACCTATAGGCAACCTTCTCTGTCCACTGAAGATGAACACAGCTGCTTACATTCATTCCTTAAAAAAATGATGCAGCTGTCCTTATTTTCTCTCACAAAATGCGGCCAGGAGACAGGGTACCCATCTTTGATATTAGGTCTGTCCCCTACAAAGCAGAAGCATCTTCCTTGGTTTTCTGGGAGTTCAAAAGCATATCTCCTACTTCTGTGGGAGACAACAGGTATATTAAAAATACATTATAGACAAACACAAATTGCAATACTATTCACCTTCCCTTTGCCGTTGTTCCACTAAGCACAAAACAATTCAAGATTCACAAGAGCAGAAAAAGATCAAACATTCATGTATTACTCAGCAGTTAGGACACACAATATATCCTTCAGATCTTATATTTTTAAAATAGATTTGCATGTCACTTATTAAATCTTATCTCCAAGGTTTGCATAATTCTAGCCAAAATTCATACATGCACTAGCCGAGACCACCATGTACCAGGCATAAATTTTATTTAAGAAAGTTCAGAAAAAAATTCCACGCCAATCTGAACAACATGATTATTATAATTATATCCAAGTGTTTCATTGTCTGTTTTAAGCATTTGAAAATGTCCCTGGTTTTTGAAGAGCAGTAACTCTGTGCACTTAACATGCATTTTCCTTCTATAAGGCTCCAGATATTTCAACATTCCAACAGTCACATACAATATATGTTTTTCTGAAGTGTTTCTTTGAATAAAAGTACTGTTCCCAAGTACAGGTGAATCAGGCTTCTCTACAATCCTTTCAACAACAGTGTCCAAATGGTTGCTCTTGTTTCAACATGAAATCAAAACCATCTATCATTTTGTCTGCAACTCCAGCTAAGAGGTAGCTGAGCACTCTAAAAATAGAGCTAACAGATGTGTCTTGGGATCTAAATGGACATAATATCTTGAAAATTAACCTAAAGTGCTAACCTGCAAAAATGGCACACATGCAAGCTGCAAGGAAAAAAACCCCAAACATTAAAAGCTGCATGTTGGAAGTCAGACTTTTGAGGAAGGTGGGAAATCCAAGTTAAAAAGTCTTATAGTGCATGTTTGAAAGTGTTGCAACACAATCTCATGAATTCCTGAAAAAAAGGAGACTTAAAACAGGTAGAGAAGAATCTGTCCTTAAAAGTCTCTCAGCCTTCTAGACAGTTACCATCAAGCAGAGTCCTTAGCTCTCTCCAGCAAACATGCATCAAAACAAAAACTGACCAAAAACCAGAACAGTACCTCAACATCCAACATGTTCTATGACTGCATTACACAGCTCTTAAAGCTTTTTTTCCAACTGTCTCTATTTTAAAACCACATCTTTGCTTAATAAAATTATTCTTTTTTTCTAAAAAGACTCTTTCTGTAATGAAAGTTTCAAAGAAAAAAATTACTATTAGTAAAGAAGCTCATTATAATCAAGAATGGACTAGAATATCTATAATCAGCATTTGGTTTAGGATTCCAAAAATCTGAAATACACACTTCTTAC
Source organism: Callaeas wilsoni (assembly GCA_013398955.1). Classification (NCBI taxonomy): domain Eukaryota; kingdom Metazoa; phylum Chordata; class Aves; order Passeriformes; family Callaeidae; genus Callaeas; species Callaeas wilsoni. Next base: position 75,779 of record VWPU01007460.1, read on the forward strand.
CACATCCAGGCTCAAAAATCAGCCTTGGTAGCAAGTGCTCCATATGCAAGCATTGAGCTACTGGAAAGCATTTATATTTCTGAAAATGCTCAGACACAGAAGATGACCCATTTAGATTGTTTCTATATACAAATGGCTTTGCTTTTCAATGTATTCCCAGGGAAAATGAAAGATAAAATTAAGGGGCTGTTTTATGTGACAGGGCAAGAGACTGAAAATATTGAAAGTAACAAGGATTTTTCTCTACTAGTCAGTTATTCTACATGAAACTTCTTACCAAGTATTACTTTAGGACGACACTGATCATTAAGCAGCTACTTCCCATGGAAACTCTAACATCTAGGCAGAGAGCATGGTGTCAGAAACTGTGAGAAGTTCAAAATTAAGAAAAATTTTAGGTCACAAATTGACGTAGATTTATTAAGATGTCCCATCACTGGGCCACAGCAATCCACCACGAGAAGGTCATTCCAAGTTTTACATGCTGTGCTGTATTAAGTAAATCATCAGACACTCAAAGGAATGGTCCACAGGTTTTCAACTTTTTGCAACACTGATCAGATCTCTAATGAATAAACAGATAGTAAACTTGCGAGGAACCTACAGCTTACTAGAAGACAGCCTATAGATATGTTAGTGCTTTAAGAATCTAAAAAATATGTCAGATATTAAGAATCAATCCCATCTACCCCAATAGGTTTCTTTTCCCCTTTGATGTAATGTCACTACTATCAATTTTTTTATGAATACTGCCAGTACTTGTAAAGATTTGAGCCATGAAGCACCACTCTGAACTTTCCTGCAGACAGGACAGATGACCATATCGGAGGAAGACAAACCTGTCCAGAGCTTAAAGACATGTACTTAACTTGTCACCCTGGAATAAAATAATGGGTTGACCAGTTGAGTAGCGACAGGTATGGAAGAGAGGTCCAATTCTCCTCCCACAAGAACTGGACCTCTTTTAGACCAATAGTATAAACAAAAATCTTTCTCCTTGCCAATAAAACTTCTTCCATTTTCTAGACAAAGAAACAAAATCTTTATAGTTAGAAGTAGAATGGATAGAAGTCTAGCTAAATTGGCTAGACACAGATAATTCCTGACTTCCATTACTGGAAACATCCTAGCTGGTAGACACCATATTCTTTTTGAACTGAATTGTACAGAACCTCTCCCTGTAGCATGGAACTTGCTGAAGGCAGATTTGCTTGAAGTTCATTTCGTGCGAAACAAAAACCATTAACTCCTTTTTAACTCAGGGATTTTTTTTTTTTTTAGTAGACCACTTGTGCTAGCCAGAGCCACAGAATGCATCCCATTCTCTTGCCTGGGGATGCAGACAGCACCGCTTCCATTGGGTAGTCACACTGGAAGCTTCTGTGGCACGCCAGTCTTGAATCTTCAAGGCTGTTGAGTAACACCAGTTCACTCTGCATATGACTGATATGTGTGTGTATTCTGCCATAAAATGCCATTCTTCAGCTACAGTGTAGGGCCCTGCAACACCACATATGGGTTGTATAGGGTTTGATCCGTTCTCACAATAGCAAATTCGGATCAAAATGCAATGCCAGAAACTTTCATCACCATCCTACATTAGTCTAAACCACCTATCACTTCTCCTGAATTAACTGTAAGATAATTTTTCCTCCTGCTGCAAAGATCATCTAATCATAGGACATTTGAGATTGCCCAGAACAGGATCATCCAGAGCAGTTTGCTCAGAGTACCAAGGTGTAACAAATACCACTGTCCTGTATTACCAGCAGAGATCAACATTTGCCATACTGGGTAGCTGCATAGCACAGAAGTGAAATTTCCTTCCCCACAAATTAGGCAATTTTTGTAAAGCCCTTGTCCCTGAAGAGAGGCTTACAAAGAAAGAGCACCTATGACAAACTCAACTTATTATTTCTAGTTGTGTTCTCAAGCTTCCTAAGTTTCACAACTGCACATGGAAACATAGTTGGGAAAGTTTGACAATCACAGCCTTCTCCTTTAATATCAACAAAAGGCAGAACCAGTTGAGAGTTAAAAGACCTCTCTAAGCATTTCTGCGTACACATTTGGTGGCTAGTGGCTGAACAAGATTTAACAAGTTAAGCATTTCCTTTTTTTACTTAAAAGCTGACTCTGCATGCCACTTTTACAAGTGCTGGTTGAACTACTTAAGTTCCCACATATTATCAAGTTATAAATGACTTGTGATTTTCCTCAATTTATTTTTTTTAATTACTTGAAGGCCTGTTCCAAAATCACTATGGAGGGTGCTGTTTTGTTTTATGATAATGAGAACTTTTTGTAGAAAACCACCTATCTAGTACAGCTGATCTGCCAGACAATCTATGTGAACCTGAATGTGCCTGGAAGGTAAAAGACTCTTAAACCACCAACAGTGTCATATTGGAGAAATATATCTAACAACTCTGATTTTGGCCACTCTATAGCCATTAAATCAGAACTGGCAACTCGGAGCTGCTGGACAAGCCACTTCAATATAGCATTTAGCATAAATATGACCAGTAAAGTAACTTTGTGTCAATCACTCTTTCAGTTTTCCATAACCTATGCATTTACTATGCACTGCAGACACCAGACGAAAGAGTTACTCTGAAAGAAGACTCCACCTCAAAAAGGGCCCTCATAAGCTTGCTGGACTGGTCTAAGACAGCTTCTCTTCATAAATCAATTTTCATTCATGATTTTTCAAACTTCCCATCCCCATGCTACAAGCCATTTCCATATTCAATCTATTGATGCAGGAGTTTTACTCGTTATCCCTCTGCTTTGGACTGCTTCATTTTGCATAAAATAGTTCATTACATCAAACAGCCAGAAAATCACTCCAAAACCCAGAAATTACAACATTTATTTCAGCTATAGAAAACTGAGAATACCTCACTGCAATGAATATTAATTTATTTGAGCAGTCATGTCTGATGAGAAAGAACAAAGTTCAAATTATTGGTTTGAAGCAAATAAAGCAAGGAGTTTAAGCTGGTTCTGCGTGTTCAAGAGCATTAGTCTAGCACTGAATGACAGACAGATATACAGATACATACACATATGGAGAGAAATACAGGTACATTTAGTGGACACAGGGAAAAAGTCTCAATTCCCTTCTCCTTGCAAAAAATGTATGGCTTCGATAAATTGCTTTTTACTGATTGAAGGTTTTTTTTGCTTTTACATCTGCTCTTGGAGAGCTTAAATTCACATGTATTTTATAGCCCACTCCTCACTTTTTTGATCTTTCATTTCCTTGGGTAAATAATTCCAATCTTTTCATTCCCTTGAAAAACTCTGCCAAATCCATTATATCAAACTCTTTACATTAATGTGATTTATCTCTTTTAAACTAATTGACAGTTAATAACGCACTTTGAATAGCAGATAAGAATTAACGAATTTGTATACAATGGCAGTTCCGTCTCTGGTTTTTTGCCCACTTCTGATTACAGCTATAATTTGGATAACAATATCTCATCGAACTGTAATAATGCTCAAATTTTTTGTTATATTAATACTGTTAATTTAGAAACTCTTTGGACATATAAATGGAATGCTATTTTCTGCTTCCAAAACACACTGGTTTGCATATACCAACAAGCAGTTTTACATGGCACCCTGTTGTCCTTTCACAAAGCTTGCTTAGACTTCTTGGGTGACCTTTCCAATATTTGTGAATTTGATTAAATAGTTTTAAATCCTTAGTAAATAATTCTACTTTATGAATCAAATTCTACAGATGACTAATAAAAGATATTGGACAGCTCCTGTTCAATATTTAAGAGAAAAAAATTAATCCTCTTATAAGTTAGTATTTCTGTTATTTCCTCTCAGAGGTTTTTGTGATCCATGAAAATATTTTACCTCTCATATTATGGCTTTTTCATTTAATAGTCTGGTGTGAGGAACCTTCAATTACACCTTTAAAATGTGTATGCAAATTAGAACTATATTAAAATTTAATCTGCTATGCTACTATTGCAATCAAAACCCCTGGTAAATTAGTGAGGCACATCTGTCATTGCAGAAGCAGTACCAACTACTTGTGATTTCAGTTATTTCAGTGATTCCAGTTAGTACTGAGTCTGCCATCAGTCTTTGCTGTCATCACATACTTCTATCTACAGGCAGTTGTGATTGTCAAGGATGAGAATTACAGGTGCATATTTTTTCATTAAGAGCACCCAACGACTTCCAGACCTGTTCCCTACTCAAACTTTATGAGATCACTTGCAGGGTATTTGTTGGAAACTCTCCTTCAGTACCTTAAAATCTATTGACCAATTTTCTACCGAATTTGTTTTTCAAATTTGTGAAAACAAGAGACAAATAGAGAACAGATACTCTATCACTCCTTGCAGAAAATGAATACAGCTTACCACAGGGTAGAAAAAAAGGGCGAAAGACAGTACAAATGCCTTAGCTATAAAAAAAAATGCTTCGACAGAACTTAATGCCTTTTATTCTATGCCAAAAACCCACACCTGGCTTTAGAATAGACTCCTGTTTTCTAATAAGTTTTAAATGTCATACTGCTAGGGCATTTATAATATTTTACTTCTGCATGGAGTCAGCTGTCAGAAGACTAAATTCATGTCACAACCACAGCATCTAACTGAAAAGTCAACTACCAAAAGGTATAAATTCTTTGAAAATTATCAATTATTTCTGCTCTTTGTTAAGTGCTTTGCTAAAATGTAACTTTGTTTTTTATTCTATAGCTCTTTGAAACTGTAAGGTAATATATTACATCAACATACTAGTATAAGCAAGCTATCAGTCTAGCTTCCCCCAAAAATACAGGCGCGTATTTTCAGAAACGTATACACTTTTGATGACATTTTCTGTCCTTTAACTGATTAAAAAAAAAACATTTTTCAGAGAATTAAGAAATCCAGTAAAAATTTGTAATTATGCTAATTAAATTTATATTCCTGGAAGTCTATAATTAGTTTTGCTGCCTCTCCAACACAGTACTCATTCAGCTTGTGCTATAAGATGCAGTTCACAGCACTGTATATGCAGCTGAGTAGCTTGAAGAAGCTGCACAGCTTCCATCCTCTAGGGAAGAGGTGGCTCTGCAACAAATATTACTTAGTTTGCAAAGTCATCTGAAACAAGTACAACAGTCCAAGTTGCTCCACTCTTATCCCATATCATTCCTTCTTTGAAACCACACCTTGTAAACATGAAATATATAGCATGTAATCTGTGTCAGACAACCTCAAGATCCCTTCCAAAAAACTTAAAGAGACTGATTCACAGATGTACTGGAACAGAGAACTCTTTTTGCAATCTGGCGCCTTGGTATCTTTCAGAATCCGGGACATAGTCCAAAATAACAAAAACTAGAAAAGAGGTATTATCACCCTCGCAGCAGTCAGAGGCTCCAAGGTGGTAGAAATAGCAGAGCGGGAGTTACAAAATGTGCTTCACTCTCCCAGCAGCTAAATTAGAGTAGATTGAAATGCACCAGACACACAGGCAGGTGCTTATAAAAGGGCCCAATCCAAATCCAGTAGGAGTAACCTGATAAGACTTCCATCATGGTACCTTTTCTCAGCAGCCAAAAGCATATGAACAAAGGCAAAAAACCTCATTTTCTTTCAAATGCTGTATTTCCCACAGACAATAGAACCTCATATTTTAGTTCAATCCTCTGCCTGATAAGTATCATGCTTTTTTTTTTTTTTTCTTTCCTCCAAACTGCAGACTTACAGATCTTGGTGGATGAGAAGTGAGTGTATATGCAAGTGGGCTGACAGCAATTTAAGAGTATTAAAAAAAATAGAGAAAAAACCAGAATAAGCAGGATTATATGCATCGTTTTCTGTGGGAAAGAAAAACCAACGAAAAACACAGGGTGTGAGATAAAGCACATCCACCATGGAAAGCAACAAAAAAAAACTATGAAAGAGCATGTAAAGGGAAAAGAAAGTAGGATAGAATACAATAAAAGCAGAGGGAAACAGATTTCATTATCAACTATAGGGAAGAAAAAGACTGATGTGAAGGAAAATTTGCGAAATGTTGAGTTAAAACTTAATACATTGTACCCCAAATTGTGAAGCAAATCAGTCTCATACAGGAAGTGTTGAGGGGGGTGTTTGATGGGTGTTCCTCCACTTGGAAACTGGCTGTCTGAATCCAACCAAATTTGTCAGAGGTGTAGAATTCTCAAAGGTACCTGTAAAATGCTAAGTTCACGAAATCAAGATGCTATGAGTGTCCTGACCAAGGGAAAGGATTCAGAATGCATTAACACCCTGTCGGACATTAGATGATCCACAAAAGGATGAGACAGTACGAAAAAAAATTCCATTAGAGTTTACAACCACTCTCAAGATTCAAAAAAAGCCCCGAACAAACCCACACACAAAAAAAATTAAGAAGAAAAAAAGGTAAAAGCTAGGCTTTTACTGCTCAAGGAACCACTCTTTTAAAATACTTCTTCCTCTTTCCTTTCACCAGGGGAAAAGATAGGGTAATACTTGATATAGTATTTACCACTACCAGTAATAATAAACAGGTGTTAAAAGGCCCTCTTGATATATAAAAGTGCTGTACAACAGGAGACAGCTTTATCTTCCTTTGGAAAATTAAAGCAAGAGAAGCAAAGTGACTGCAAGGAAAAGCAGCAGTGAAAAAGCTGGATGGAAAGCAAAGCCAAGCAACCCAAACCACCTTCCACCCACTACTTCAGTCTGCCGTCAGAACCAGCAGCACCCAATGCATAACATAATGCATTTTGTAGAACTCAATTAAAAGAGAACGTACAGCACACAGTAATAAATGAGCAGAGCTTTTCAGAAAAGCTGTATCATTCCTTCAGTTTGTTTTTTGCCCATCAACTCCTTCTTGAAATTACAAATATGCAGTTGATAGTCAAGATGAGCCAGTATATTAGCTCAACACGAATGACCAGCAGCAGCTCCTCAGCTTTTTTGACAAAACCAGATTTTAGATCATGTGTATATTAGCCACCTACACTTTTAAAGCATAGTCACGTCAGTTTTTCATACCCAGAAGTGACATTGGCTTGCTTGCTGAAAATTAATCTTCACTACTATTAAAGCAACAAGCATTTTGAGACAGCATTCCCCTGAATTCCTTCTCATGTGTTTGCTTATCTACTACTGATGGTACCAGAAAGGCTGCTAATTTAAACCAGTAAGTGATTTTCGTACGTTCTACAATGAAAGCGTCTAGAATACCAGATGATTACATTTCACTGGCAAGCAAACTCAGATGCTTGGACACAACATAGTTGAACATACTTAAGCCAACTACCAAAGCTTTGTGAATCAAACATCTAAAATTCGAGGACAACAAGGCAGAACTACTTCGATGATTTTCAACACAGTTCTCCAGATAGAATATCACAGACTGGTTGCACAAATAGACCTTGACATTTTTCACTTTTCAGGAAGCACACCTTTCAACTTCAGACAACACCTATGATCTGCATGCCAAGAGAAAAAGGAAAGCAGTCATATGGAATCAGTTAACAATTACTGCCAATAAACGAATTGACTGCAGTGGAAGAACCACTTTTGATATTAATAAGCAGTGATTCATGTGAAGCATCGTATAGCTTTCCTTACTTATAGCTTCATCGTCCATAGATTTAAGATTAAAAAGCCAGCTCATTACCATATGAAATGCTAGCTCAATGTAGCATATTTCAGCTGTTGGAGACGCAAACAAAAGGTCTTGGTGTTGAAATGTGTGGGACTTTTATCTAAAATCCCGATTCTAGCATACAAAGACATGGCATACCTGTGTCTAACAGAACGGATCTTAATGCAGCACCTTTTTCCCCCACCACGCTATCAACACTTTCTATATGCCCCTCTACATTTATTCTGTCCTTTTTTTAAAAACAAATTAATCCAAGTGATACCTTCTTAGGCTAAGAAAACAAATGTTTCAAACCGTGACTGCTGAAAAGGGTGGAAAATTCAAACTGGAGCATTTAATCAGATTAAATGCCACTGTGCCACAATTAGATGTCACTGTGTGCTCACTTTAATTCTGAAAGCACATGCAGCTCGAAGGGAAGTCATGGCACTGTACCGCTCCAGGTGCAAGCGCGTGCAATGCACACACCTGGCGTTACAGCCAGCCCTCGGCCAGCGCTCCGTACTTCCCATTTATCCTGTCCGGGGGCGCGGCGGACGCGCAGGAAGGCGTTCTGGAGGGGACTGGGAGAAGTTGGAACCTACGTGCTTCTCCTCGCCCCCGGCCATCCTTCGCGATCTCCAAGCCCTCCTAACAATGGTAGCAGTGTTCAGCGGGCGGCTCTGCCCTGGAACCGGACCGAATCCCCGTGCGCTCCGAGCGGCAGTCCCGCCGCCCGCACCTCTGCCCTCGGCAGCCCCGGTCACCGCGGCGGGGACGGGCGGGAGGGGACGGGAGGGGAGGGGGCGCCTCTCCCCGCACCTGGCGGCGGTGACGTCACCCCACCGCCCCCCGCCCGCC